>CAUYQU010025117.1:0-57219 GCA_963574635.1 Cheracebus regulus
CAATTGCATAGCATTTCACAGGTTTAAATAAAATACTGGTCAGCTGCTTATTTGTTATTTTCATCCCTTATTCCTTCCTGTCTCCATTGTTAAGCACAATTATTGGCATAAAAGAGGTTTTTAATACCCATTTTTAGACTGCATTCTAGCCTGGGCAATAAAACAAGAATCCCGTTCTCTCTTCCTCTTTCTCTTCCTTTCTCTCTTTCATTTTTTTTCTTTCTTTTGCTCTTTCTCCTTTTCTCTTTTTCTTTAAAAAATAAAAAATAATAATAATAAAAATAAATTAAAAAAAAAAAACTGGCAATATCAAATGCTAACTAGGCCAACAGTACTTTCGCACCTACAGTCCCATCTCAGGAGGTCAAAGTAGGAGGACTGCTAGAGCGCAGGAGTTTAAGGCTGTAGTGTGCACCTGTGTCAGCCTGGACAACACATACGAAGACCCTGTCTCTTCAAATAGAGTGACCTACATCACTTGTAACTGAAAAGATGAAGTCTACCTTTTTTTCTCTCTTTTGTTTGAAAGACAACAAAACAAAACAAAACAAAACACGTATGACTCAAGGCACATCACTAAAAAACAACAAAAACTTACCCAAGGAGTTTTATAAGCTGATAATATAATTACAATTAAGATTTTAGATAAGGTTCCATAATAGGCCATTAAGGAAAGTTACAGATATTTGATTACATATAAGGCTTTTTTAGTTTGCACTAATAAACTTCAATATTCCATTCACAAATAAATTCAACCTCAACATTCCATTCACAATTAAAACTTTATGGTATTACTATTTACATTAGGTATTACTGTAGAAATTATATTAGCCCATTATCTGAAGGGCAATTTGTAGACAGTTATTAAAATTTTAAATTTATATATACTTTGACCCAGAAATGCCCATTCTAGGAATTTATTCCTCAGATAAACATGTATAAAGGAAGTATTTGCAGCATGACTATTTTTAATCGTAAAAGGTTGGAAACAACCTGAATGTCCCAAAACAAGAGCTGAATAAAAAGGAAGTTTATAAAAAGGGAGAGGGCACAGATCTATGTCCTGATATGGAATATTCTTCAAGTTATACTGTTAAATAAAAAGCAAAAGGTACAGAACAGTGAGTATCATGTGTTACCATTTATACTGGGAGAAGGGAAGAGAAAAAAAAGGAAGAAGTGAAGGAGATGTATCGCTATATGCTTATATATGAATACAAAAATCTCTGAAAGGATTCAAAATAAATGTTAACAGTGGAAAGAACCCCGAGAAAGACTTAGTGTTCACTGTGTTACCTGTTTTACTGTGTTAATTTTTTACTATATATATATATATATACACACACACACATTATCTATTTGAAATCATTTAAAAATGTTTTCAATCCTATACATTTCAGGTACAGTTATTCATCACAGCAAAAAATTAAAAACCTGAATGTCCATGAACAGGGTAATAATCTATCATTTAGCCATACTCACCCAAGTGTGAAAAGATATATCTACATCCACCAGATGTGCACTATAACATCACTTGTAACTGAAAAGATGAAGTCCACCTAAATGTCTATCAATAAAGGTATATCCATTGTGGTACAAGCATACTACTCTATGCAGTCAAAATGTCATAAATACTGTTAAGCGGAAAAAGCAGCTTTAAATATTATAATTTCATTTTTGTAAAAAGTAAAAAATTATATAATACTTTTTAAATTTCAACACATTTGGGTTCGGGCTTCCTTTTTTTTGAGACAGAGTTTCACTTTTGCCATCCAGGCTGGCGTGCAATGGCTCGATCTTGGCTCACTGCAACCTCTGCCTCCCAAGTTCAAGTGATTCTCCTACCTCAGTCTCCCGAGTAACTGGGTTTTCTAATTAAATAAATGTGCATGCACATCTCTGCCTATGCTTCCCTAAACATAGACTAAGGGTCTGGAAGGAGAAACAACAAACCATTAATAACAAATACATGAAGGGAAGACACTGGGGAAAAGAATTAGGGATTGTCACATTTTTACTTTCAACAATGTTACACCATTTGACTTTATTAGACAAATGTCAATATTTTTGCAACTAATAAAAAAAAAAACTAAAAAATCTACATGAGGCCTGGTGTGCATAGTAGCTCATGGCTGAAATCCCAGCACTTTGGGAGGCTGAGGCAGGCTGAGGTCAGGAGTTTGAGACGGACTTGCCCAACATGATGAAACCCCATTTCTACTAAAAAATACAAAAATTGGCCAGGCATAGTGGCACATGCCTGTAATCCCAGCTACTCGGGAGTCTGAAGCATGAGAAACTGCTTGAAGCCGAGAGGCGGAAGTTGCAGTAAGCCACTATTGTGCCACTGCACTCCAGCCTGGGCAACAGAGTGAGACTCCATCTTAAAAAAAAAAAAAAAAAAAAAGGTCATGGGGGCAGGCACAGTGACTTACACCTGTAATCCCAGCACTTTGGGAGGCCAAGGCAGGAGATCAGGAGCCCGAGACCAGCCTGACCAACATGGAGAAACCCCAACTCTACTAAAAATACAAAATTAGCCAGGTATGGCGGTGCATGCCTGTAATCCCAGCTACTCAGGAGACTGAGGCAGGAGAATCACTTCAACCTGGGAAGCAGAGGTTGCGGTGAGCCTAGATTGTGCCATTGCACTCCAGCCTGGGCAACAAGAGCAAAACTCCTTGTCAAAAAAAAAAAAAAAAAAAAAAAAAAAAAAAAACAAAATTAGTTAATATGCCCATTTAAAAATGATGCCAAATAGTCTCAAAGTATCTCCAATGGGAAAGACAGTAATTTTAAAATAGAAACCAAGGTAGTAACCAAATGATTAAGATAAATATCACCAGTAATAAGAACTACTGATATCAAGAATCCCTTGATATGATACACTGAGAAAGACACCACAACATTCTTATGTTATGCTTTTTTTCTTTTTAATAGAAAAGGAGTCTCATCTAGGCTGCTCTTGAACTCCTGGGCTCAAGCGATCCTCCCCACCTCCCGAGGAGATGGGTCTGTCTGGGACTACAGGCTCATACTACAGCACCTGGCTGACTTTTGTGTTATTCTTGCCCAAATGTATAATTTTATTCCAATCATGAGAAAACATCATAAAACCAAACTGAGGGGCATTCCATACAATAACTGCAAAGGACTCTAATAAAGGTCATGAAAATAAGGAAAGATCAAGACATTGTTACAGACTGGAGAATATGAGAGAGATAACTAAATGTAACTGGGATCCTGGGTGTGATCCTGGAACAGAAAAAGCACATTCATGGGAGAACTGATGAAATTCAAATAAGATCTGTAGTTAGTATTAACATTAATTTCCTGTCCTTGATAGTATACTATGGTTATATAAAACGTTAACATTACAGGAAACAGGAAGAGGGAGGTAAGAGAACTGTGCTCAATTTATATAACTTTTCTATCAGTCTAAGATCAATAAAAACAAAAAGTGAAAAAAGATGCTGAAGAGGTTTATTTACTAATATGGAAAGGCATTAATAACAAACAGTTCAGTAAAGTAGATTACAAAGAAGTACATATAAATCTCAATTTCGTTAAATATAATTACATAGAGAAAAATCATGAGGAGTATTTAACAAAATGTTAACAGAAATGGGTGGTGAGATTTTAGCACATTTTCATGGAATTCATTAGTCTGCTTACCTGATGAGTAATATCATTACAGAGAGTCCACATTTGGTGGGTAATTTTATAATTTTAAAATTAAAATTTATTTTACTAAAAGCATTTAAAAATAAATATACCTTCCAGCATTCCAATTCCAACTTTTCTGGGGTACTCATACATGAACAACTTTTATCTACATACCTGGCAACAACTACAACTAACAGAGATAGTATCTAATGTTTTATGTTATACCTAAGGTCCTTTTCGTCAAGAGCACTAAATGAAAAAAAAAAAATCTTGCATATTCAGCACTACAAAACCAAATAAAAAACCTTTCTGTTTTACTTAAATATAGGAAGCATACAATTCTTTTCAATTTCTCTTTTTAAGAATAGAAGAAATTTGAGAGTAAAAAAAAAGAGTACAAGCCCCTCACATTTTATAGATGAGAAAGCTAAGTCACAGGGAAGTAAACTGACTTGTCCAAAATTGTCAAATAACCAGTTGGTATCAATGTCAGGAACAGAACTAGGTATCTGAACTCCAAAAGTTCAGTGCCCTTTCTACTAAACCAAACATAAATATACAGTTTTTACAGCTACCTTTACTGGCTTGTTCAATTTCACATTACAGGTTGGGCATTCCACACCCAAAAATCAGAAATCTGAAATGTTCCAGGATCTGAAAATTTTTGACGGCCAACCAGACATTCAAAGGAAATGCTCATTACAACATTTTGGATTTTAGATTTTCAGATTTGGGATGTTCAACCAGCATAATACAAATATCCCAAAATCTGAAAAAAAAATCCAAAATCCAAAACACAAGGGATACTCAACCAGTAATAGCAAAACAAAACAAAACAATAACGTTTTGCCTTCTTAATTTTTGTTTTAACTTTTGCCTTCTTTGTAATTTCAATTACAAATGAAGCCTCTTAGCTAACAACTACTGAATATTCCTGAAGGCTACTAAATATTCTTAAATTATATCTGTTATCACTTGTTTATCAAAAAGAACTGAGATTAAAATATCATGGCTGGGCACTGTGGCTGTAATCCCAGCACTTTGGGAGACCAAGGTGGGTGGATCGCTTGCGCTCAGGAGTTTGAGACCAGCCTAGGCAACGTGGTGAAACCCCGTCGTTACAAAAAATACACACAACAACAACAAAATTAGGCCAGACTTGGTGGCTCATGCCTGTAATCCCAGCACTTTGGGAGACCAAGGCGGGCGAATCACCTGAGGTCAGTAGTTCAAGACTAGCCTGGCCAACATGGTGAAACCCATCTCTACTAAAAATACAAAAATTAGGCATGGTGGTGTGTGCCAGTAATCAGAGCTCCTCAGGAGGCTGAGGCAGGAGAATAACTTGAACCTGGGAGGTGGAGGTTGCACTGAGCTAAGATCATGCCACGGCACTCCATCTCAAAAAAAAAAAAAATTAACCAGAAGTGGTGGCGCATACCTGTGGTCCCAACTATTTGGGAGGCTGAGGTGGGAGAACTGCCTGAGTCAGAGCAGGAGAAGTTGCAGTGAGTGGAGATCGTGCCACTGTACTCCAGCCTGGGCAACAGAGTGAGACCCCATCTCAAAAAACAAAATAAAACACAACTAATTATAATCTTGGCGGATTTGGGCAGAATGTCTGGGTATTGATGCCTTAAATACCCTCTTCATTAGTCTCACTACTAGCTCTCTATTCCTCCACCCCCATGCCAACTTATTTATCCCTCAAAGCCCAGCTCAAGGTCAACCTTAATGACTCCTTCACTGATCAGCCCAAGAAGATTTTTCTTCCATTAACTCCAATACAGTATTTATTGAAGGCAGTACTCATTCTGTACATATACTGCTGGCTGATATCATTAGTTACCTTTAAATGTGTACATCTAGCCTCTTCAACTAGAATGTAAGCTCCCTGAGGAGAGGAATTTTGCCCTTCAAATCCCTGTATCCTATAAAACTAGCACAAGTACACAATAAAAGTTCTCAGTTAATTGCTAAATGCTACACATTTCTTGCCAGAGAAAACAAAGCAAATTTTGATAACAGTAAGCCTTCTATAACTTTGTGTATAGAATTCGTATAGGAAATAAAGTTCAGTTACACTCTTCAAAAAAATTTTTTCCATTATTGCCAAACTATGGAAAACTTTTTTGAACCAAAATAAGTTTGATTTTTTGCCTTTGGTTGGTTGTTTTTAAAATTTTTCCCCATTTTCAAAAGAAATTAACTTAAGAATTTTTAACTACCAGGTCCAGAAAAACAAACAAACAAAAAAAACTGTTTGGAATTAAGGGAAAGCTTTCCTAATTGACTGTTGTGTAAAAAACAAGTTCTTAAAACATTTAAATTCCCAAACATTCCAAACATTTCCCTCATCCCCATGGAGACTAGAAGATATGTTTTCAACTCTGACCCAAGGGCTTGAATGCCTGTTTCAGAACATCATGCTGAAAAAGAAACTGACTTAGATTAGTTTTGTTCAAACCACAGCTTGACCTTCCTTAAACAACTGCTAGACATCTATAGAACCTTCAGAGCCCTGTAATTGTTTTTCTAATTCTTCTTTTTAAAGTGGTAACAAAATCTGGAGGAGCTACAGTTTTTCTTTTCTTTTCTTATTTTGAGACAGAGTCTCGCTTTGTTGCCCAGGTTGGCAGTTCAAGCAATTCTTCTGCCTCAGCCTCCTGAGTAGCTGGGATTACAGGCGTGCGCCACCATATCCGGCTAATTTTTGTATTGGTAGAGATGGTGTTTCATCATGTTGGTCAGGCTGGTCTCGAACTCCTGACCTCATGATCTGCCTGCCTCAGACTCCCAAAGTGCTGGGATTCAGGCGTGAACCAGCAAGCCTGGCCAGGAGCTACAATTTTTCACAGCCACTACAGATTAGTAATAATTAGAGCATCTCTAGGCACCAAAAATCTTTGATTACACAATATTTTCTTCTAATATTATTCTACAGACTCAAAGGTTTAAAGCAGCCAGGCACAATGGCTCATGCCTGTAACCTTACCCCTTTGGGAGGCTTAGGCGGACAGATCACTTGAGCCCAGAAATTCAAGACCAGCGTAGGCAACATGGTAAAATCCTGTGTCTACAAAAAAACACAAAAATTAGCTGAGCATGGTAGCATCAGCTTGAAGTCCCAGGTACTCAGCCTGGGTACCTGAGTGGGAGGATCACCTGAGCTTAGGAGGTTGAGGCTGCAAAAAGCCCTGATCACGCCACTGCACTCCAGCCTGGGGAACAGTGAAGCTCTGTCTCCCAAAAAAAAAAAAAAAAAAAAAGGCAAGCTCATAACTAAGCTAAAATCTACCTTCCCGTAACTTGTATCCTGTTACTGAAATAAACCAATATAATTCCCTCTGCTTTTTCATCAGTCTTTCCAAATAAATGAAGGTAACTATTATGTCTCTCATTTCTACTCTCTTCATTTCATGGCTAACCTGAAAAAAAGATTCTAAAGAAATTTGGCCAGCGCTAAAGACATGGTATCCTGATCACTCTCCATGTTGATTACCCTTATGAAACTACACTACATGCTTCCATAAAGAAGAATAGGAGTATTTGCTAACCTTCCTTATCCTGGGCACTAAACTGCTTCAAGAGATCATATTCTGGAAAGGTGTGGTGGCTCACGCCAGTAATCCCAACACTTTGGGAGGCTGAGGCAAGCAGATCACTTGAGTTCAGGAGTTCGAGAACAGCCTGGCCAACATGGCGAAACCAATCTTGTTTCTACCAAAAACACAAAAAAATTAGCCGGGTGTGGTGGTGCATGCCTGTAGTCCCAGGTACTCAGGAGGCTGAGGTGGGAGAATCCCTTAAATCAAGGGAGGTGGAGGTTGCAATGAGCCGAGATCGCCCCACTGCACTCGAGCCTGGGCAACAGAGTGAGACTCCATCTCAAAAAAAGCAAACAAATGAACAACAACAAAAACATCACATTCTCACATTTCTTTTTTCTTTTAAAATTTTTTTCTATTTCTTTTTCTTTTTATATATATTTTTAATCCTTTTTCCTAGTTCCCACAAGCAGAGCATTCTTTCTTTGGCTGCCACACCACACAACTTGGTGAAAGTGTAGACAACTAAAACCCTTAGATCAATCACATTTAAGAGATTTAGTCCTATATACAAATGAACCTAAGTATAAGGCTTTACTTTTATCACAATTAAATTAGTTTTGACACAGTATTCAGCCTAATGAGATTTTTTTTATCCTATACTTGTTATCCCTACCAGTCTTGTGCTGTCTGCAAACATGGTAAGTCTTCTGTGCCTTTATGGTATTGATAAAATAAGCCAGACTCAAATATAGAGCCATATGACAAACAAGGCTCCTCTCTTTTCTTTCCTGTTTAGATAACGTATAAGCACGCTGTCAGAATTTGGTTTTTGAAAACATTTTGTCCCTCCTAAGGGACAAATTCTCTTTGTCCTATTTGTTCTATTCTCTTTCTTTTTCATCTCTGTTATAGGTCACATCCCAATTTTATAGGCTTTCCTTGAAGTATCTGGATAAAAAAAAAGTATCTGCTTTCCTAAACTCTGAGGTATCTATTTCATATTCTCTTTCTGCTGTATGAAATATATATTTGTAAACTAACTAAAATCCTCTCTTACAAGGCAGAACGTGTGTATTTTAAAAAATTGATAAATCAACAGACTTTCACTCCAGTGGCTAAAGTCATTTCGACCTTACCCATAAATACCAAAACTTCAAAGGCATTTTAAAAGGTAGTCCATAAAGACATGAAGTAGTTACAGCTCCACTCCTCTGAACAAGTCAAACAGACTTTGTTCTGAAGAGCAGCATTAAGTAAACTATTAGAAGGAGAATTATATTCAAGTGAGTAGCAGTAGACTCCATTCTGGACAGGGTCTGTGTCATTCCTGGGCAGCAAGTGGGCACTTAGGAAAGCGTACTAACTCTACTGTAGTCTTATCAGTAATGTTTATTTGCCACAGCATATTTCCAAAAGCACTCAGATAAGAGTGTGACAACATTAAAAAAAAAAAAAAAAGGCTGCACCAAATGCTTTAAAAAAAACCAAGCTCATCAACTATTGTTTATTCAAAAGGAGGCATGTTAACTGAAAATATCTTGAAAGAACACATAGGCGGTCATAGTAAATCACCTAGGATTAGAGGTCTTAATATTTTGTGTTAGGTCGTCTGAGGCAAGGGGTTAAAAGCTTAAGGAAAATTATTTCACAGAGCACATGCTTCACACCTTTACAGAAAAGGATAAAGTGGCAGCAAGGGAAATCCAAAGTAACCCTCAAGACATCCTGGGTTCAGTTTAAGATCACCACAATAGAGTGAACATAAAATACAGTGAGGTATACAAATTTTTTTGGTTTCCCCATACATATGAAAGTTATGTTTACACTATACTAAGAGTGCAATAGTATAAAGTCTTTAAAAATGTACATAACTTAATGTTAAAACACCGCTAAAAAATGCTCATGATCATCTAGCCTTTAGAAAGTTGTCATCTTTTTGCTGATAGGGGGTCTTCCCTCAGTGCTGATGGCTGACTGATCAGGGTGGTAGTTGCTAAAGGTGGGCATGGCTGTAGCAGTGTTTTTTATTTTTTGAGACAGTGTCGCACTATTGCCCAGGCTAGAGTGCAGTGGTGAGATCTCGGCTCACTGCAATCTCTGCCTCCTGGATTGGTGCAATTCTCCTGCCTCAGCCTCCCAAGACTGGGATTACAGGCACCCATCACCATGCATGGCTAATTTTTATATTTTTAGTAGCGACGGGTTTCACCATGTTGGGCAGGTTGGTCTTGAACTCCTGATCTCACCCACCTCAGCCTCCCAAAGTGCTTGGATTACAGGTGTGAGGCACCGTGCCCAGCCAGGCAATTTCTTAAAATAAGACAACCGTGAAGTGTGTCACATTGATTGATCTTTTCATGAAAGATTTTCTGTAGTATGTGATAGCATTTTACCAACAGTAGAACTTCTTTCAAAATTGAAGTCTATCCTTGCCAACTTTGCTGCTGCTTTCTCGACTCTGCTTATGGAATATTCTAAATCCTTTGTTCTCATTTAAACAATGCTCACAGCATCTTCACCAGAAGTAGATTCCATCTCAAGAAACCACTTTCTCTGGTCATCCAGAAGAAGCAACTCCTCATCTATTAAGTTTTATCATAGGTTTGCAGCAATTCAGTCATAACTTCAGGCTCCACTTCTAATTCTAGTTCTCTTGTTATTCCTACCACAGATGCAGTTACTTCCTCCACTGAAGTCTTGAATCCCTCAAAGCCATCTATCAGGGTTGGAATCAACTTACAAACTCTTGTTCATGTTGATACTTTGACCTCCTCCCACAAATCATGAATGTTCCTAATGGCATCTAGAATGGTGAATTCTTTCCAAAAGGTTTTCAAGTGACTTTGCCCACATCCATCAGAGGAATCATAATTTATGGCAGCTATAGTTTTACGAAATGTGTTTCTTAAATAGTAAGAGTTTAAAGTTGCAATTATTCTTTGATCCATGGGTTACAGAATGGATGCTATATTAGCAGACATGAAAATAACATTTATCTCTTTGTATATCTCCATTAGAGCTCTTGGGTGACCAAATGTATTGTCAATGAGCAGTAGTATTTTGAAAAGAATCTGTTTTTTCTCCACAGTAGTTCTTAACAGTGGACTTAAAATATTCAGTAAACCATGCTGTAAATAGATGTGCTGTCATCTGAGCTTTCTAGTTCCATTTATACAACATAGGCAGAGTAGCATAATTCTTAAGGATTCTTGGATTTTCTGAATGGTAAACAAAAATTGGCTTCAACTTAAAGTTACTAGCTGCATTAGACCCTAGCAAGAGAGTCAGCCTGTCCTTTGAAGCCAGACATTGACTTCTCTCCAGCTATGAAAGTTCTAGACAGCATCTTCTTCCAACAGAAGGCTGTTTCATTTACATGGAAAATGTATTGTTTAGTGCAGCCACCTTCATCAATTATCTTAGCTAGATCTTCTGAATAACTTGCTGTAGCTTCTCCATCAATCAGCACTTGCTGCTTCAGGCTGTACTTTTATGCTGTGGAGACAGCTATTTTCCTTAAACCTCATGAACCAACCTCTGATACCTTTCCAACTCTTTTTCTGCAGCTTCCTCACTTCTCTCAGTCTTCAGAGAATTGAAAAGAGAGAGGGCCTTGCTCTTCAATTAGGCTTTGGCTTAAGGAATATTGTGGCTGGTTCAATCTTCTATCCAGAGCACTTTTCCACATTAGCAGTAAGGCTGTTTCACTTTCTAATTATTCATCTGTTCACTGGAGTGGCAATTTTAATTTCCTTCAAGAACTTTTCCTTTGCATTCACAACCTGGCTAACTGCTTGGCACAAGAGGCATAACTCTTGGCCTATGTCAGCTTTCAACAGCTTTCCTCTATAAGCTTCATCATATCTAGCTTTTGATTTAAAGTGAGAAATGTTGGCCCTTCCTTTTCACTAGAACACTTAGAGGCCATTGTAGGGTTATTAACTGGCCTAATTTTAATATTGTCCCATCTGAGGGTATAGGGAGGCCCAAGGAGATGGAGAGAGACGGGCAAGTAGCTGGTCAGTGGAGCAGTCAGTACAAATGCAACATTTATTGATTATGTTTATGGGCATGATTCATGGCACTCCAAAACAATTACAAGAGTAACATCAAAGGTCACTGATCACAGATCATCATAACAGATATAATAATAAAAAAGTTTGAAATATTGTGAGAATTACCAAAATGTGACACAAAGACACAAAGTGAGCACACAATGTTGAAAAATGGCACTGAAAGGCTTGCTTGAGACAGAGTTGCTACAGACTTTCAATTTGTAAAGAACTGAGTATCTACAAAGCATGATAATGAAGCTCAATAAAATAAGGTATGCCTGTATTTCATTGGTTCACCTGCATCACTGATTTATACAAATATCTATCCAGACAGGCTCTCTATGCAGTACTGAGGACAAAAACCTTTTCATTTGCAGGATAATATTTGGTACTAAATGTAAGAAGTCAGTTTCCAGCACTAACATATGTACACTAAGTACTGTTCCTTCCCTAGACTCTCAGTTAGTGGGGCTGAATCAGTCATTTTGACTTAGTGTTTTAGAATTCAATTTGACATCTAATTCTATAGAATCTGCCATTAAAAAATCAAAATTTCCCTAACTGCCCAAAACAGAAATTATGAGATGGTGAAAAAACAAAAGGAATTCGGTCTTGCTAAGATCTGGTGACAAAGTACTTCAGTCAGGACTGAAAAGACCTAGGTTTTCATCAGTTTTCCCACCCAGAGTATGTCTTTACTACATAAAACTGTGTTCTAGCCTAAAACAATATAGATTCAAATTTCTAAGGAAAATCATCTCCAACTAAAATCACATATGGCTGGGTGTGGTGGCTCACACCTGTAATCCCAGCACTTCAGGAGTCCGAGGCAGGCGGATCACCTGAGGTCAGGAGTTCGAGACCAGCCTGGTCAACATGGCAAAACCCTGTCTCTACTAAAAGTACAAAAATTAGCTGGGCATGCTGGTAAGCACCTGTAATCAGGAGGCTGAGGGAGGAGAATCACTTGAACCCAGGAGGCAGAGGTTGCGGTGAGCAGAGATAGCACCACTGCACTCCAGCATAGGTGACGAGAGCGAGACTTTGTCTCAAAAAAAAAAAAAAAAATCACATAACTTTTCACTTCTATTTTTAAGTCAACCATCAAGAGATTATGTTATCTTTTAAAGATCCCCTATAGGCCAGGTGTGGTGGCTCACACCTGCAATCCCAGCATATTGGAAGGCTAAAGTGGGTGGATCACCTTAAGTCAGAAGTTTGAGACCAGCCCAGCCAACATGACAAAATCCCGTCTCTACTAAAAATACAAAAACTAACCAGACATCATGGTACACACCTGTAACCCCAGCTACTCAGGAGACTGAGGCAGGAGAATGGCTTGAACCCGGGAGGTGGAGGTTGCAGTGAGCCAACATCGCATCTCTGCATTCCAGCTTGGGTGACAGAGTGAGACTCTGTCTCAAAAAAAAAAAAAAAAAGGTTCCCCTATAGATATGGGATTATGGATACATTTTTCCTGGATTTCCATAATGATTATTGTATAAGCATAACAATATTAAACTTTTAAAAAATCCTTCCATTTGGGCAGGAGGCAACTTCGGGACATAACAGAAATATTCCATATCCTGATTCAGTGGTAGACACACAAATACATACATTTGTTAAAATTTATCCAGAAAATGCCTTAAATGGGTACATTTTACTATATGTAAATTATCTCAATAATCTTAATATCTCTTAACATTCTCAACTCCTATTACCTCTACCTCCCCTCTACCTCAGTGTCTCCTCATTCAATCATTCATTCATTTATGTATTCAATAAAAATTATGAAGCAATGTGCTAGATACTAGAGATACAGCTGAGAACAACAGTTCATGCCTTCAAGAACTTTACTGTCTAGAAGGAAAGACACATAGTAAACAGACAATGTAGAGTACAGTCTGAGACATACTATATACAACAGGAGTATGGAAAAGGTGCTATAGGAACACATAAGAGGTGCCTTTAACCTGGCTCTACCATCACAAAAACTTGATGTGCCCCCATGTACACAAATTCTAAAATTCCCCTTTCCAACGACAAAACTCAATCCTTCCACTTATGTCAACCTCATGCCCTTTAATACCTTTCAATCCTACCAATTCCCTCCAGATTTCCTGTTTTGGATTTTATTACCTCCCTGTTCAGCCTGGGCTCCAAGGTTAGCCACTACCCTAACAGGCCTGCTCATTCCCTCTTCCTTCCATCCACAACCTCCATCCCCCAATCAGTAATAATCTTGCTATCGTAAATCACTAATGTTGATCCTCAGTTATTCATTCATTTAAAAATATGTAAGTGTGCTCTGTATCAATCCCATAACAAGATACATCACTGCGGCCAGACATGGTGGCTCATGACTGCAATCTCAGCACTTTTGGAGGGGCAGGTGGGCAGATCACAAGGTCAAGAGATCAAGACCATCCTGGCTAACATGGTGAAACCCCATCTCTACTAAAAATACAAAAAATTAGCTGGGCGTGGTGGCACACACCTGCAGTCCCAGCTACTCGGGAGTGAGACAGGAGAATTGCTCGAACCCAGGAGACAGAGTTTGCAGTGAGCCAAGATCGCGCTACTGAACTCTAGCCTGATGACACGACAAGACTCCGTCTCAAAAAAAAAAAAAAAAAAAAAACCAGATACAACAATGAACAAGTCACACATGAGTCTTCCCTTCATGTAACTTACTTCTCCCTCTGGAGGGAAAAACACACATTTCAGTAAGTAAATAAAGACAACACAGTAATTAGAGATTGTAATAAATGCAATGAGAGAAATAAGCAGATTGCTTTGACAGAGTAAGGGGAACCCATCTCTTAGGGTATGTATTAAGAAAAGGCAGAGGAAAAACACTCTAGGAAAAGCAAATAGCAAGCAATAGCATAGATCCTAAAGCAAACTACAGCTTGGGCTTGTACTAACAGGCCAGGATGAGTGAGGAGACTGTAATAGGAAATGAGATGGAGATGTAGAAACTGGACCAGGCAGTCTTAAAGGCTTATAATAAGTTTAGACTCCATTCTAAGTATAATAGAAAGCCACTGAGGATTTAGGTAAGGGACTGACATGATCTGATTTAATCTTTAAAAGATTACTCTGGTTATCCTGTGCAGAATGGACAGCAAGAAGACAACAGTGAAAGCAAAGAGACCAGTTAAGAAGTCACCGCAGTAGCCAAGACAAGAGATAGTGACTTGGACTGCAAAAGCGAAGATAGAATTATCTGTATTCAAGAGCTATTATGGAGGTGTCATCTACTGAGACAGGGATAACAAAACTCTTGATCTGCCTTTCTCCTTTCCTCTCCTAAAATCTGGTCTTTCCTCTCAATATATGACATAACTAAGGCCAGGCACAGTGGTTGACACCTGTAATCCCAGCACTTGGGGAGGCCGAGGTGGGTGGATCACCTGAGGTCAGGTGTTTGAGACAAGTCTGGCCAATATGGTGAAACCTTGCCTCTACTAAAAATATGAAAAATTGGCCAAATGCGGTGGCTCATGCCTGTAATCCCAGCATTTTGGGAGGCAGTGGTGGGTAGACAGCCTGAGGTCAGGAGTTTGAGACCAGCCTGGCCAACATGGCAAAACCCTGTCTTTATTTAAAATACAAAAATTAGTGGGGTGTGGTGGTAGGCACCTGTAATGTCAGCTACTTGGAAGGCTGATGCAGGAGAATCACTTGAACCTGGGAGGCGGAGGTTGCAGTGAGCCAAGATTGCGCCACTGCACTCCGGCCTGCACAACAGAGAGAACTTGTCTGGAAAAAAAAAAAAAAAGCTGGGCATAGTGGTGCATGCCTGCTGTAAACGGGCAATAGATAAGAGCTGAGTGTCATGCCAAGAGGTATCTTCTGAAATTGACTTAAGAAAATCTAGTCAAGGAAGACAGAAGGCAGAAAGAAGTTCTGGCAAACTACCCAAGAACACTCTTGATTCCCAATTTTTCTCAGTCCTCAACATCATGGACCCAATAAACCACCCTCTCCTCAAAACAATACCCCATGCCATTGCACTACTCTCACCTGCTACCAGCTTGCCTGTTCTGTTTCCATGTTCTAGTTCTTCCATTTTCTACCCATTTCAATCATTCCTGTTCTCTCATCATCTCTCTCTCACACTCTCTTTTCCTGTGTGTGTGTGTGTCTACATATGCACACATTTTCCTCCAAAGATTTTAACCAGGCTGGGCATAGTGGCTCACACCTGTAATCCCACCACTTTGGGAGGCCAAGGCAGATGGATCACTTGAGGTCAGGGGTTTGACACCACCCTGGCCACATGGCAAAACCCTGTCTCTACTAAAAACACAAAAATTAGCTGGGCATGGGGGTGCACACCTGTAATTCCAGCTACTTGGGAGGCTGAGGCATGAGAGTTGCTTGAACCCAGGAGGGGGAGGTTGCAGTGAGCTAAGATAGTGCCACTGTACTCCAGCCTGGGTGATGGAGTGAGACTCTGTCTTAAAAAAAATAAATAAAATAAAACCCTGTCTCTACAAAAAATGCAAAAAATTAGCAGGACATGGTGGCACATGCCTATAGTACCAGCTACTCAGGAGGCTGAGATGGGAGGATCACCTGAGCCCAAGAGGCTGAGGCTACAGTGAGTTATGTTTGTGCCACTGTACTCTAGCCTGGGTGATAAAGTGAGACCCTGTCTCAAAAAAAAGATGTTATCCATTCCCATAAACTCAACTGTCAATAATTTACTGATAACTTCCAATAACCTAGCTAACTGTTACTCAAAGTGTGGCCCAAAGACTACTATTTCAGAATCAGCAGGGCATGCTTATGAAAATGCAGATTCTTAGACCTCACCTCAGACCTACTGTATCAGTTCCTCTGGTGATTCTTAAGCAATGGCTTTTATCAATGTCCGCTAATCCATACCTATTATTTTATGTGAATTGCATGTGAGATAATGTTAGGAATATTACAGCCTTCATGCTTACTAATAGCAATATGAATGAAAAAGGATCTACAGACTAAGAAGGAAGTTTAAAGGAAATCAAAAACTATAACCAAGAATTAGATTCTAATAGAAACTGTACGATTTCTTAAACCTCTATAAATGTCCCATACTATTAACCTTTGTCTAAAGATAAGCAATAAGGAGTAGGGGGGACAACTGAGCTCGTGTTGCTTACACCAAAGTAGTAAACTGGGAAGCCAGTGTCACACCCTTGCTGAAATAAAATTAAAGTCAGTAGTAGCTTGAGAAACAGAGAGCGAGAGAAAGGTATTACCTGTAGGGTCTTCAGTAGACAGAGAGAGCCAAGCCAAAAAAATGGTTATGAAGCTTAACAGTTAAAGGTCTTGTCTACTGACTGTACTCTACCTTGAATTAAAATTCTTTGGGCACTTATATTACCTGTGTCACCAGACTGTGAGTTCCTTGAGGCTATATTACACAATCTACCTACTACTTTGCAAAACCTAAAGCCTTGCCCAACAAAATCTAGAAATATTTCCTGAGGTAAAGGTTGCTACATAAATTCTATCTCAATTCCTGTATCATTGTCTCAATTCCAAATGAGTGGTGTCCAGAATGATGGGGTTTTACTGTACTATCTGGAAAAAATTAATGTATCAAAGCTTTAAATAATTAGTCTTCAGATACAAATTTCTCTGACCACAGCACAGAGTTTCCCCACTCCATCTAACAAGCAAAACCCACAAACTACCATTAAGATGTTTCAGCTGCTTCTAAACTTGTCCCACCTCCTCATTCCTTATCATCTCAAATAGACGCTTCCTCCTTATACTGCCAGTAGTGAAGTGAATTTGAACTGCTATTTGGGGTGGAGGAAAACTACAAGCACTAACACAGTCAGTGGCCAAACCCTTTTTCCAACTCCCTCCCTACCTGATTTGTACCTCCTAGCCAGTCTCTTCAGTCCCTGGAGTTGACTCATTCTGTAGCTCCCTCTGTCCTTAAAAAAATAATGCTCAATTGTCTGCAGGGTTAAAATACTTCAAGAATGCTTTTATTAGGCCAGCTGCGGTGGCTCACGCCTGTAATCCCAATATTTTGGGAGGCCAAGGCAGGTAGATCACCTGAGGTCAGGAGTTAGAGATCAGCCTGGCCAACATGGTGACACCACGTCTCTACTAAAAATACAAAAAAATTTAACCGGGTGTGGGGGCAGTTGCCTGTAATCCCAGCTACTCCGGAGGCTGAGGCAGGAGAATCGCCTGAATTGAAGTGAGCCGAGATTGCGCCACTGCACTCCAGCCTGGGCAACAAGAGTGAAACTCCTTATCAAAAAAAAAAAAAAAAGAACATTTCTATTAAACTACAAACCAAAGAAACTTCAGAATAAAAAGGTGAATATCCCAATTTTCTAAATGCTGCTACTTAGAAAGACAAACTAATGAAACATTATGCAGTGATAGATATTTGAATATTTTCTAAATATCTCCCCAGTAGATGCCCTGGGCATCCAGAACATTCCCTAACATTGCCCTCCACCTCTTATCTTCCTCTGTCAGCTTTCTCCCTGTAGCTACTGACTCAAATTTGTTTACTATCTCTGCCTTCCCATTCTTTCAAACTGCAGGAGAAAAGTATACATTCCGACATTAATTAATGGTATTCTCTGGCTTGAAATGTTTGGGTGTCCCTTCTTCACTTTTAAAAAGCAGGGACAGATGATGGGTTTCTCCACTGAGGGTTAGGCCTGGGGTTCTCAAGATGCTATATCCAAAGACAATTCCTACACCTCACATCTTGACATGACTTGACAGTGGCAGCACTCCCTACCATTATCACGTCCTGGTCAGCCGGCTATGCAATACAATACCAGGTGCTGCGTTCCCATCATCAAGAGGGGTTAGCACTGCTTCTATACGAAAATGGCTCTTGCTCCAACCCCACCTCAGCCCCTACATCAAACCGTCTAATAACATCACTGGTTCTTTCTACTTCAGAATAGAGACATGCATGCTTGAGAACATCAAGAATAATATTTAACAAAGTCATTATATTCCGTAGACTTGGCTGGCAGAAACGTGGGTTGCGACTAACTTTTTATTCTGTGGCTTCCTTCCAGATCAATCCAGATAACTTCCCCTCCCCAGAGCCGCCATAAGGGGTGAAGCTCCACATTCTCCTGAGCGCAGTAGGGAGGGATTGGGGGAGGACAAAAGAGACTTGCCTATAGGGACTTACAGATGCCAGATGCTGAGGGGTCTGAGGTAACTCCGAGCAGATTTCCATCTTTTCCGCACCTCCAGCCTCCTCGTCCGCCATCTTGAGGGAAACTGACGCCTACAGTTGCCGACCCCCAGGCCAGAGGAAAGCGGAAACCTGTGGCCGGTCGTAGAGACAGGGACGACACTTTTACGACGGCCCCTGAAGTTGGGTTTGACGCAGAACCGAGGACCGGCTTCCGGCCCGCTTCCCGGAAGTAAGCGTCACGGCATGAAGGGATTGGAGAGTTTTTTTTTCCCCCCTCTAATTTATCAGCCGTAGCGCTTGATGGCTTAGTGATTGTGTATCTGGGTTTGGTGCTGAGAACTGTTGCATCCACCAGGTTAAAAAAAGAAAAACAACAAAACACATTCAGCGTCCATTATGAAAGGAAGAAAACTGTCAGGGGCTGTCCTAGCTGGCCGGTTGTTAGCTTGGGGGTGTTTTGTATCCCGACCTCCCTGCGGTGGTTCCCCAGAGCCTACGAAATAAAAGAGAAAGTACTCACACATCTTCCATTTTTAGGAGTCTACCCCGTGGGCACTTGCACATGCGTACAAAAAAGCTTGGGATCCAGCTTTATTGGGGGGCACGGAGGGGAAATAACAAAAAATTGGAAACCTAGTCATTCATCGATAGAGAAAAGACAAGATATAATATGGTACATCCGCATTTTGAAATACCGTGCAGCTCTTGAGCAAGATAACTACGGGAAAAGAGCAAGATAAATTGAGAGAAAAAAGCCAAGTTGCCGAAAACTATATATTTGCACACATATGAATTTAAATGTGAAGGAATAAGTCTAAAAGGGGAAAGAGCGAAGAGGTAACAGGGCCAGGCAGAAGGTGGTCGAGAACTACATTGTCTTCATCTGTATTTTAAATTGTTTACCAAACAAATAATTTAAAAGTATATGTAGCCGAGCGCAGTGGCTCACGCCTGTAATCCCGACACTTTGGGGGGCTGAGGCAGGCGGATCACCTGAGGTCGGGAGTTCGAGACCAGCCTTACCAACATGGTGAAACCCCGTCTCTACTAAAACTACAAAATTAGCTGGGCATGATGGCGCATTCCTATAATCCCAGCTACTCGGGAGGCTGAGGCAGGAGGCAGGAGAATTGCTTGAACCCAGGAGGCGGAGGTTGCAGTGAGCTGAGATCACACTACTGCTCTCCAGCCTGGGCAACAAGAGCAAAAAACTCTGTCTCAAAACAAAAGTAAATGTATATTTTATATATATACATGTTTATTATATAGCAATAGATATTATACATTTATATATTTATATATAAATATTATATACATAAATATGTGTGTGTATGTATATATATATTGATACGGAGTCTTGCTCTGTTGCCCAGGCTGGAGAGCAGTAGTGTGATCTCAGCTCACTGCAACCTCTGCCTCCCCAGCACAAGCAATTCTGCCTCAGCCTCCCGAGTAATTGGGATTACAGGCACGAGCCACCATGCCCGGCTTATTTTTGTATTTTTTCAGTACAGACAGAGTTTCATCATGTTGGCCAGGCTGGTCTCGAACTCCTGACCTTATGATTCGCCCACCTGGGCCACCCAAAGTGCTGGGGTTTGAGTACTGATTTCACTGCTTCCTTACAAAGTCGAGTCACAATCTTTGAACCTCAATTTTCTCGTTCCTCAGAGATGCTCATAGATGCAGTAGTATTTTGTTGGGTCAGAGGAATTTTAATGTAATTGAATTATACTTGAGCTATTCTGTTAACATGTTCCAAGGTGATAAGTAATTGATGGCCTAAACATGAAAGTCTGTATGTGGGAACTGGTGATCTCACAACAGAGGGAAGTTTAGGAACTCAGGAGGCAGATGACAGAGGACAAAAGTATGGAGGATTTGAGAGATGGAATGACAGATCTAAGCTAGTAATAAGCTGATGGAGATGGAAAGGGCTTAGGCAGTCATCCAATAAAAAAATAATTAGCCCCAAAAGCATTATCTCATTTACCCCTTAAAACAACCTTGTGGAACATATACCACTATAGTTGCCATTTTAGAGCTAAGATAATAGTGAGTCATGGGAGTTAAAGATTTGCCTAGTCACACAGTAAGTGTCAGAACTGGTTTCAACCCAGGTTAGTCTGAAGTTTTTGGCCACACTGCCTGAAGAGTCTGGTTTCAACCAGGAGTACTCCTAGAGGAGAGATAATGATGAAGGAAGAGTGGTAGAAAAATAATTCTATGAATAAAGTAATAAAAGACAGTGACCCAAAGGATCTGGCTAGGTGGGGTTAATCATGTGGATAAAGAAACAGGGAGACCTAGAAGACTGAGTAAGATTTAAATGTGCTACCTTTACCTAAAATTTCCAGAACTGCCCTATAATTTCATTAATGCCACAACTGAAGGTCAAGAATGAGAAAGATGAGAATATAGTTAATTGTTCTCATCTTATTGTAATTTTGGAAGAGGAAAAAAGAACAAAAGAAGTGAGTGAAGAAAGCAAGGACTTGTGATCTCTATGGAAGGGCAAAGGAGTTGAGTTATAAAAGAGTCTAACATCCTTTCAGGCAGGAGACAAAGTAAGGAAAGGGTAAAGGAGCAGAAGAGAGTGAAGGGAAGAAGAGGAGAAAGGAAAATTGGAAAATTATTGGAAATAGAGAAGATAAGCCTCAATGTGAGGAGGAAAGAAGAGAAAAGGAACATGATATCCATTCATTAGTTTCAGATAGTTTAAATGAAAAGACACGATTGGGTAAATGTATTTAAATGGTTATGTCCTGAGACAGCTTAGTCCCAGGAACTACTTTGTGCCAGAACCTATAGTAACAAAGCAGATATATTATAATTTATTTTATGCCACATCACTTAATATATATACCAAGTCATCCCTTGGTATATGCCAGGGATTGGGTCCAGAACCACCTACATATAAAAATCTATGCATACCCACATCTCATAGCCCTGCAAAACTTGCATATACAAAAAGTCAGCCCTCTCTATACTCAGGTTTCCCCTGAATAATGCATTTAATTAAATTATTATTATTATTATTTTTGAGACGGAGTTTTGCTCTTGTTGCCCAGGCTTGAGTGTGACGGCATAATCTCAACTCACCGCAATCTCTGCCTCCCGGGTTCAAACGATTCTCTCTTTTGCCTCAGCCTCCCTAGTAACTGGGATTACAGGCATGTGCCATGACATCCGGCTAATTTTTGTATTTTTAATAGAGACGAGGTTTCTCCATGTTGGTCGGGCTGTTCTCAAACTCCCGACCTCAGGTGATCTGCCTGCCTCAGCCTCCCAAAAGGCTGGGATTACAGGTGTGAGCCACCAAGCCCTGCCTATTATTATTATTATTATTTTTAAGACAGAGTCTCACCCCGTCACCTAGGCTGGAGTGCAGTGGCGCATTCTCAGCTCACTGCAGCCTCTGCCTCCTGGGTTCAAGCAACTCTTATGACTCAACCTCCCAAGTAGCTGCGATTACAGGCATGCGACACCATGCCTGGCTAATTTTTGTATTTATTTATTTATCTTTTTTGAGGTGGAGTCTGGCTGTGTCACCTGGGCTGGAGTGCAGTGGCCAGATCTTGGCTCACTGAAACCTCCACCTCCCAGGTTCAAGCTATTCTCCTGCTTCAGCCTCCCGAGTAGCTAGCATTACAGACATGTGCAACCACACCTGCCTACTTTTTGTATTTGTAGTAGAAACGGGGTTTCACCATGTTGGGCAGGCTGGTCTCTAACTCCTGACCTCAGGTGATCTGCCCACCTTGGCATTCCAAAGTGCTAGGATTACAGGTGTAAGCCACCACGCCCAGCCGAATATTGTATTTTCGACCCTCATTTGGTTGAAAAAACATCTGCATACAAGTGGACCCATGCAGTTTAAATCTGTTATTCAAGGTTCAACTGTATAACCTTTTCCGAGGCATCCACTTTCCCAAGGAACCAACTGTCTTTGTCTGTTCAGGCTGCTATCACAGAGTACCATAAATTGAGTATCATATAACCAACAGAAATTTATTTATCACCATTCTGAATGCTGGGAAGTCCAAGATTAAGGCAGATTCAATGTCTGGTGAAGATCTGCTTTCTGGCTTATAGACAGCACTTTCTAGCTGTTTTCTCACATGGTAGAAGGGGCAAGACACCTCACTGGGGCCTATTTTATAAGGGCATGAATCCCATTCATGAGAGCTTTACCCTCATGACCTAATCACTTCCCAAAGGCTCACTTCCTAATATCATCCACCTTGGGGGTTAGGGTGTCAACATATGAATGTTGGGGGACATAAAACATCCAGACCATAGCATCAATTTGTATGAAAGTCTCTTTGGGCCCAGTGGGGTGGTTCACACTAATAATCCCAACACTTTGGGAAGCTGAAGCTGGTGAATCACTTGCTCCCTGGAGTTCAAGATCAGCCTGGGCAACATGGTGAAAACCCTTCTCTAGGTGTGGTAGTATGTGTCTGTAGTCCCAGCTACTTGGTGGGGTGAAGTGGGAGGATTTCTTGAGCCCAGGAAGTCCAGGCTGTAGTGAGTCATGTCCAAGCCACTGCAATCTAGCCTGGGTGACCGCGCAAGATCCCCTGTGCTCAAGTGATCCTCTTATGCCATGTCTTATTAACATAAATCAGGGTGGTGTGAGGGGGTCTTGTGTGTGTGTGTTGGTTGGTTATACAAAAATTTTCAGTAACTATTAAGAGTAGTGTTGGCCGGGTGCGGTGGCTCACGCCTGTAATCCAAGCACTTTGGAGGCCAAGGCGAGCAGATCACCTGAGGTCGGGAGTTCAAGACCAGCCTGACCAACATGGTGAAACACCGTCTCTTTTCAAAATAAAATAAAATAAAGAGTAGTGTTACACAAACAAAAAAAAGCAAAGTGTTAATTTTTTTTTTCAATATTCACTGTAACTTTTCTGTAATGGATTCTAGTAGTGTTTGAATAATTTGGTCTTAAAATACTACATTTTAAGTTCAAAATAATTTATCATTGAATATAATTACCTCCATATAATAAAATATACTTTTTTTGCCTACAACTGTTCACAGTAAGTTAATGAGATAAAGAGATTTTAAGCAACAACCTAATAGTTTATGCCGAATGTTGACAAACTCTGATTAGTTCAACTCTTGTTTTTTGACTTCTCCAAGCTAAGAATAGTTTTTACATCTTTTAATGGCTTAAAACTTTAAAAAGTAATATTTTTGGAACACAAAAAAAGTTACTCAAAATTCAGATTTCAGTATCTCTAAAGTTTTATAGAAGTACTACTATTAGGCCAGGTGCAGTGGCTCACATCTGTAATCCCAGCACTTCAGGAGGCTGAAGCAGGTGGATGATGAGGTCAGGAGTTCAAGACCAGCCTGGCCAATGTGGTGACACCCCGTCTCTACTAAGCATACAAACATATAATTAGCCAGGCATGATGGTGCATGTATGTAGACCCAGCTACTCAGGAGGCTGAGGCAGAAGAACTGCTTGAACCCGGGAGGTAGAAGTTGCAGTGAGCCGAGATCGTGACATTGCACTCCAGCCTGGCGACAAAGAAATTCTACTACTATAGCTGCTCTCCCAATGCAACAACAGAGCTGAGTACTTGTAACAGAGCTCACATGCTATCTGGCCATTTACAGAAAAAGTTTACTTGCCCTTTTTCCTATAATATGATCATTTAGCTATATAGTCAGACCTCAGAGTAGAATTCAGCTTTACTTTGAATTGAAATTCCACAGTCACACTAAAGTCAACTCTGAATATTGACCAAACAGTTATACAAATTGTTTTGGAAGGATGGGGTCTGGGAGTACGAATGAAGGTGGTCCTTGCAGCATTTCTTGTGGTTGTTGTGAGAGGGCTAGTTTTACCTCTTCCTTAGTGGGAGTCAGTAGACATCATCTGATCCTGAGAGCCCACAGCTATCACTATTGGCAGGTCAAGAGAGATATGGAGGTCAAAAACAAGAGTGAGCTCCAGCACTATAAAGACTACTCTGGAAGGTGTGATTGGGGAACAATTAAAATAAACAGATTCTTGGTACTAAACAACATGGGTTTCTTTTTAGCGGCAAATGTGTTGAAATACTTGCCTCCTTAAACTGAATGTGTGTATAGTTTGTGTAAAATAAAAGTATTAGGAAACAGAGCCACTAGTTTCCCCACACAGCATGGCCTTGTCCCCCTGACAGTGTTCCTGACAGGAGAGCCCAGGCCTCTCTTCACATACCTCCAGTGCCTGGGTTCAGTGAAGAGGATTGCCACTTCTCCAGAGAACCTGATTCATCCCTTAACAGAGATGGTGTGAAGTTCAGTTCAGCTTCTACTGAATCCCACCCAGTTCCGTGGTTTTCTCCCTGTTCCTGGCTCTGCCCTCTCTACGCTACTCACCTCCCGCCCACCTCCCTAAGCACTGATGTCCAAACCTAAATTCTTCCAGTGTTTGGCACCCGGGTATTTGACTTGCGGTCCTTTAATGAAGTACTTTGACTCTCCTTTTCCTGGCTGCCACTCTGGGACCTCGTTCTTCCACCTCCAGCTCTCCAGCATCGGCTCCTCACACTCAGTGTTCAGGAGGTATCATCATATCAAGGGCTGACAGGAATGACGGGAGAGAAACCTTGGCGCTGTGTGAGTCCCCATGGAATCCGCGCCGCCCCTGACCGGGGGCGTGGCCAACGGCGAGGGGACTGGGTACCCCTCTCTAATACCCCGCCCCGCTCCAGGAATTTCACCGACGCTCTGGGGTTTTTGTTAAGAAGCGCTCTCCTAGGAGGAGGCAGCGCGAATTGGTGAACTGGGCTGCGTGTCCTTTATACGGGCACGAACTTGCGAGGTCACTGTGAGTAGGTCATACTCTCCAGGCCCCAGTGGGCCATCTCCTGACTCCATAGTATAGACTGTCAGGACTTTACCGTCCTCTAAAGAAAATCATGGTCAAGTCCCACGTTCTTGGATAAAATGAATTTGTCCTAGACTATGGGAAGACGTGTGTGTGTGTGTGTGTGTGTGTGTGTGTGTGTGTGTTTAAAGATTACTTCAGAAAATTGAGAAAACATAAATGATGTGCAGATAGGACTTTAATAAATATAAAGGTAAAGATATTATAAATATGGTATTAAGCATTTAGAACTGGAAGTTTATTTTATTTTTTTAAAGACGGGGTTTCATCATGTTGGTCAGGCTGTTCTTGAGCTCCTGACCTTAGGTGATCCTCCCACCTTGACCTCCAAAGTGCTTGGATTACAGGTGTGAGCCACCAGAGAACTGAAGTTTTCTTTTGTAAAAGTTGCCAATTATTTTTAGAGGTTCTAAAATCATATCCCAGCTTCCTGTTACTCTTATATTTGCAAAGGTGATAATTCTTAGCCTTTTATTCATCTTGCTCCTTGACTAGAGTTCCCAGATTATCATCTCAAATGGGACTGGCATATCCCTTGCCAAGAAACGTTGCCTTCTTTTTTTTTTTTGAGATGGAGTTTTGCTCTTGTTGCCCAGGCTGGAGTGCAGTGGCACTATCTCAGCCTAGTGGGTTTAAGTGATTCTCCTGCCTCAGCCTCCCGAATAGCTGGGATTACAGGCCTTTTAAACATTAATGACTGTTTTTCATTTTGCTTAATCTTTGGTCTGTTGGTAATTTAGATATTGAGAACCCTTGAACGTGACTTTAAAATGGCAGCAACTTGAATCTTGAAGTACTGGAACACCAGTGTAAACATGAAACACCTTCACACCCTTGTATGGATGTGCCATTTTATTTTCTATGACTCTTATTGTGGAACATTTACTGTAGTTTATTTCTGGTTTTTGTCTATTATAAACTTTGCCTTAATAAACATACTAACTGGTAAATCTCTGAACACACCCATATCTTTCCTTAAGTTATTCTAAGTACAAATAACAGGTCAAAGAGATGTATATTTTAATACATTTCATGGAAAAAAGAGTATACATTTATTATTTATTTTTGTTTTGAGATAGAGTCTTGCTCTGTTGAGCAGGCTGGAATGCCGTGGTGTGATCTTGGCTCACTGCAGCCTCTGCCTCCTGGGTTCAAGCAATTCTGCCTCAGCCTCCCAAGTAGATGGGACTACAGGAGTGCACCACCACACCCAGCTAATTTGTTTGCATTTTTAGTAGAGACGGGGTTTCACCACATTGGTCAGGCTGGTCTCGAACTCCTAACCTCAGGTGATCTGCCCGCCTCCCAAAGTGCTGGGATTATAGGCATGAGCCACTGCGCCCAGCCTACATTTATTATTATTATTATTATAATTATTATTATCCTTTCAGAGACAAGTTCTTGTTCTGTCACCCAGGCTGGAGTGCAGTGGTACAATCACAGCTCACTATAATAAACTCTTAGGCTCAAGGTATACTCCCACCTCAGCCTGTGAAGTAGCTAGGACTGTGGTTAATTTTTTATTTTTAGTAGAGATGGGGGTCTCTCTATGGTGCCCAGGCTGGTCTTAAATTCCTGACCCCAAGGGATTCTCCTGCCTAGGCCTCTGAAAGTGCTGGGATTATAGGCATGAGCCACTGTGCCCAGCCTACATTTATTATTATTATTATTATTATTATTATTATCCTTTCAGAGACAAGTTCTTGTTCTGTCTGTCGCCCAGGCCGAAGTGCAGTGGTGCAATTTTTGTCTCACTACAACCTCTGCCCCCTCAGTTCAAGCGATTCTCTTGTCTCAGCCTCCTGAATATCTGGGATTACAGGTGCGCACCACCAGGCCCAGCTAATTTTTTGTATTTTTAGTAGAGACAGGGTTTCACCAAGTTGGTCAGGCTGGCCTTGAACTCATGACCTAATATGATCCACCCACCTCGGCCCCCCAAAGTGCTGGTATTACAGGCATGAGCCACTGCACACAGCCTTCCTGAATATTTTTGATAAACAGTTGGTTGAATCCACAGATGCAGAACCTACGGATATGGAGGGCCGATTGTATGTTCACACTGTAAAACCATCACTACTATCCATCTCCAGACTTTTCATCTTGCAAAACTGAAACATTGTACCTATTAAATATTAACTCCCCATCCCCACTTCCTCCCAGTCTCGGCAAACCACTATTCTACTTTCTGTCTCTGTGAATTTTACTCTAGATACCTCATATAAGTGGAATCATACAGTATTTGTCTTTTTGTGACTGGCTTATTTCACTTAGTATAATGTCCTTAAGGGTGATCCATGTTGTAATAAGTAAGAAATTCCTTGGTCTGTGATTTTTTTTTTTTTACTTTTGCAGGTGTTTCAGGTTTCTTGTAAAGAGTATTGATTACCTAGATGAAATTCTTCCCAAATTTCTGTTTTGTTAGGGAATAAAAGGAGAGCTCTCTCAAAAGCTTTAAAAGGGTATATACCTAAAGTAATGTAGTTCATCCTACCATAAAGACACATGTATGCAAATGTTTACAGCAGCACTATCCACAATAGCAAAGACCTATTTTTTTGAATCAACCTAAAAGCCCATCAATGGTAGATGGGATAATGAATATGCGGTACACATACAACATGGAATACTACACAGCCATAAAAAGAATGACATTATGTCCTTTGCCACAACATGGATGGATCTGGAGACCATTATCCTAAGTAAACTAATGCAGGAACAGAAAACCAAATACATTTATGTTCTCATTTAAAAGTGGGAGCTAAGCAACGAGAATGCATGGACACAAAGAGGGAAATAACAGACACAAACCTACTTGAGGGTAGAGGGTAGGAGGATGGAGAGGATCAGAAAAAAAAAAAACCTGTTGGGTACTATGCTTATTATCTGGGTGACTAAATAATCTGTACACCAAACAAACTCCTGTGGCATGCAGTTTACATAACAATCCTGCACCTGTACCCCTAAACCTAAAATAAACATTAAAAAAAAACCCTCTAAAAATGTCCAATACACACCAGTGCTTATTGTAGCATCATACACAAAAGACAAAAGGAGAAAACAACCCAGGTATCCATCAATGGATGAATGGATAAACAAAATGTGATCTATTTAGCCTTAAACGGAAGGAAATTCTGACACATGCTACAACATGGATGAACTTTAAGGGCATTATATTAAGTGGTGATTGTTGCATAACAATATTAATGTATTTAATTGCACTGAATTATACAAGGTCTCCCTCTATTGCTCGGGCTGGAGTGCAGTGGCGTACAATTTCGGCTCACGCAGCCTTGACGACCTGGGTTTAGGTAATCCTCCCACCTCAGCCTCCCAGGTAGCTGGGACTACAGGCATGCACCACCACACCTGCCTAATTTTTCATATTTTTAGAGAGACAGGCTTTTGCTATGTTGCCCAGGCTGGGCTCAAGCAATTTGCCTGCCTTGGCATCCCAAAGTGTTGGGATTACAGGGGTGAGCCACTGTGCTTGGCCTATTTTACCACAGTTTAAAAAAATAATAATAAAAAAATCTTAATCCCAGCACTTTGGGAGGCCTAGGCAGGCAGATTACTTGAGACCAGGAGTTTGAGACGAGCCTGGCCAACC
The DNA here is from genome assembly GCA_963574635.1 of Cheracebus regulus. NCBI lineage: Eukaryota > Metazoa > Chordata > Mammalia > Primates > Pitheciidae > Cheracebus > Cheracebus regulus. The sequence continues at coordinate 28,961 of CAUYQU010025117.1, forward strand.
TGGCAAAACCCTGTCTCTACTAAAAAATACAAAAATTAGCCAGATGTGGTGGTGGCCCATGCCTGTAGTCCCAGCTACTCAGGAGGCTGAGGCACAAGAATCGCTGGAACCTGGGAGGCAGAGGTTGCAGTGAGCCAAGATCGTGCCACTGCACTCCAGCCTGGGCAACAGACCTAGACTCTGTCTCAAAAACAAAAACAAAACTGTATACACACACACACACACACACACACACATACACAAAACCTATTTTTGATTACATTACTTTAGCTTTCCATAGAAATGACTTCACAAAACGATGTAATATAATATTTTTGTAATTTTAACAAGATCAGTAAGATAGTGATTTGAAGACAATTTTGACTGTGTGCAGTGGCTCACGCCTGTGATCCCAGCATTTTGGGAGGCCAAGGCAGGCAGATCGCTTGAGGTCAGGAGTTCGAAACCAGCCTGGCCAACGTGATAAAACCCTGTTTCTACTAAAAATATTTAAAAAAATTAGTCAGGCATGGTGGCAGGCACTTGTAATCCCAGCTACTTGGGAGGCTGAGGCAGGAGAATCGCTTGAACCCAGGATGTGGAGGTTGCAGTGAGCCAAGATTATGCCACTGCACTCCAGCCTGGGCAACAAGAGCAAAACTCTGTCTCAGATAAATAAATAAATAAAAGACAATTTATGCATCTTATGTTTATGAGAGTTGCTTAATTCAATTTATGGCTATTGGTGACAATGTACATTGTACTGTTAAATGTCCAAGTGATATATTCTCCCTTGACTTTGGTTCTAGGTAAGTTTGCTTTCATGGTGAATTGCTGCCTGCTTTCTTTATAACAAGAACTATACTTACTTTTCTGCTTCGACTGTCAGGAACTGAGACACCTTTTATGCTGAATTGTAGTGATTAGCTGGTCAAACCTTGGAGAATCATTAACCATCATTAAATAAATAAATTCCTGTTCCTATTCACTTTTGAACAACTTGAATGAAGTGGCTTGGTTGGATTATAGTGTCTGAAATTGAGACTGCTGGCCTTTGTGATTTTGGACCATGTTTTTCTGTCCAAAATGCCTTAACAGTGTGACTCTTTCTCTTGTCGTGCCCCATTTCTAGAAAATGATTTCCTGTATCTTTGAGGTTTCTTCAACGTCTTTGCAAATGCATTTTATATATGCCACATTGCTTGGGCTTTAAATTAGATCATCTCAATCATATCTTTCAAATTTGGTTTTAAAATATCCTTCCACATGTTCTCTACTGGTGTAGTATTAGATAAAACCAAAACCAAAATTTTATTGATATGGGTAATGCTCTCTATTTAAACACTGTAGTCCTGGTCCCTCAGTCACTAGGTTCCACATTTTGGCACTATTTTTTTTTTTTTTTTTTTTAAAAAAAAGCTCTTAGTTTCTTCCCTTGAATATCCAATCAGATGTCAAATTCTATAGTTTTTATTTTTAAAATTATTTTTACATGTGATCATTCTTTTCTAACGTCAATGTCATATTCTCCCATCTTTCTTCTTCAGGTCTTTGTAATTACCCCGCTACCTGGATTATTGCAATCTCCTTCCAACAGGATTCTCTCTCACACCTATCCTCTGGACAGTCAGTTCTCTATGCTGTTGTCAGATCCATCTTCCCAAAGCATAACTCCTTTATCTTCACTCTTGGCATTTATAGAGGACTTCCGCAATGTGCCTCGAGCCAAGGATCCGGTCTAATTACCATTATTCCTCTTGGCGTAGCCTAGCCAAACTGAACCACTCACTGTCCTGCAACATGCTCTGCATTTTCTCATCTTAATGCTTTGGTTCATATTGTTAGGTCTTAGTGGAAAGTGCTTCTACCCATCCCAACCTCAATCTCTGCCAGTCAAGAAATACTACCCATCTTTGATATACAGCCTCCATAATTAAACTTTTCTTGATTCTTTCCAAAGATCTGCTCTCTCCTAGTTTTAACCTTCCCCCTGCCTTTTATATCTGGACACCTCTTGTGGCAACAAGCATATTCTTCATATTAAACTTATTTATGTATGTCTCTCTCCTACATAAGCTCCTAAGATAATGAACCATAGCTCTTTGTCTACTTACCTTTATGTTTTCCGCTGAGATCAATGTATTGAATTCCAAAGGTACTCAAAAGTATTTAGTTAATTGAAATTGGCATAAATACAATACTGACAACATATCCCAAGGAAAAAACTCAAAGGGAGTTTTTATAAAGAGCACTATTTGCATAAAAATATTTACTCAGAACAGCAACATAAAATAAACAATAAAAAAAATTCAACAATAAGGGAGTAGTTAGATAAATTAAGGTAGGGCCCGAATCAAATTCTCCTGGACCTGGCCCATAGGAAGTATTTAATATTTATTAAATGAATGGTATACCACCGTGTTGCAGTATTATTTAAACAGGTGCATGTGAAATCAAGTTAAGGGAAAAATAACTTTCACAAAACATAGGAATTACATCTACAGAAAACCTCTGAGGCCGGACTCGGTGGCTCAGGCCTGTAGTCCCAGCACTTTGCGAGGCAGGGGCGGGAGGATCACTTGAACCCAGGAGTTCCGAGGCCAGCCTGGGCAACACAGTGAGACCCCAGTCTCTACAAAAACTATATTTTTAAAAATTAGCTGGTGGTGCGCGCTTGCAGTCCCAGCTACTCGAGGCCACCATTCCTGCCTGGGGGACTAGGTGAGACCCTGTCTGCGAAGTGAAGGTAAGGGGAGGGGAGGCGGGAAGGGGAAGGGGAGGAAAAGAAAACCTATGGAGGCACCTTAATAATCAGAAGGGGTTAGAGGAAGCCACCTGACACATTTGTGAGACAATTCAAAAAGTGTCCTCATACATTCTCACTTTGATAATCACAACAGCACTGCAAAGTGCGCACGGAAGTTAGTAACTCCGTTTTACAGGTAAGGAGATCGACCCAATGAGGTCAGGAGTGACTGACCAAGGCGGAGCCAGGACTCTAGCCCCCGCCTCCCGGCTACCGTCATTGGTGTTGAGAGATTCGGTTCCCTTTTCTTTGAGCGTAGTACTTATGCAAAACGATCCCAGACACTTGCGCGGCCGGAGAGAGGCAGGTGCCGGGCGGCGGCTGACAGGCGCAGCACCCTAGGCCCAGTGACGGACTCCGGCCCCGCATCCGGCTCCGGCCCTGCATCCGGCTCTGGCCTGGCGACAATAGAGTCCGGAAGTGCAGGCAAAGAGGCTCCCTCCCCGGAGCGCCGCGCGGTCCCGCCGGGGACCAGCAAGGGCAGCGCCCCGGCGGGCAGGCGGCATGGCTGCAGTGCTGGCTCTCAGAGTGGTCGCGGGGTTGGCGGCCGCTGCGCTAGTGGCCATGCTCTTGGAGCACTACGGCCTGGCCGGTCAGCCCTCGCCGCTGTCCCGCCCCGCGCCCCCGAGAAGGCCGCACCCCGCGCCAGGTCCCGGAGACACCAACATCTTCTGGGGCCTGCAGGTAACGCGGCTGGAAGCCGGGCGCGGGGCGGGTGCAGAGCAGGCTACTTGCCGTGAGACCCTGGCAGGTGCTGGGCCCCACTCTCCAGGCTGGGGGCCTCAGTCAGGTTGTAACTCTAAGTTCTGTCTAGTGCTGGCCCTGTCCTTCCCAGGGGGTTCGTTATGCACTGCCTCTTTGGCTTTTCCTTCTGCCTGAGAGAGCCGCTGGGCTCCTCCTCCCCATGCTGACTCAGATCTCTCTGTTTAATACCTGTTTTCCGCAGATATCCGACATTCACCTGAGCAGGTTTCGAGATCCAGGCAGAGCGGCAGACTTAGAGAAGTTCTGTTCTGAAACTATTGACATCATTCAACCAGCTCTCGTCCTAGCAACAGGTAGGGAGGCTAGCCGTGCTGTGGTGGTGTTCTGGGGTCCGGATGGTAGAATGCTAGCCAGGGCTGTGGCTTTTCACTTTGGGGACATTGGGAGCACTATAGCCACAGCCTCAGATGAGCCCTGTGAGGTGGAAGAGATTGAACATTATAATTCCCTTTGCCTGTGGATAACTGAATGAGTCAAGATCCAGGCAAAATGATTTGCCATAGCAAGGTTCTGTCAAAGCAGTAGAAGCAAGGCTCCTGGTTCTCATATCAGTCTGTTGTCTGATAGATTTGTATCCGTTTGTTGTTGTTTTGTTGTTGTTGTAATTCTGGTTGTGAGAATTAGGGTAAAGCCTGTAACCATGAATCAGAAGTTTTGTTCTTTTGCTAACTTTTCAATTTTCTTTGCATTATTAATCTTATGTTTTCAGTTGTATGAGGCTTCCGGTGACTCGGCACTTTTTATTCATCCCTTGATAGTTTTATGACTTGAGTTTTCTAGACTCTTCAAACACTTTATTTGCTCCCAAACTGTAGTGGGGAGAGGAAGCTAAAGGAGCATCTATCTATCTTGCTTACTGGGGGGTTCATTGCCCATCCACCTTACTGAAGCATCTCTGCTGACATGAAAGGGTATCAGTTCTCATTTAATGGATAAGCCTCCATAAAAAGTGTTCTGTTTAGTTCTCTATAAATTTTGGTATTTTGTTGTCCAGTTGCACCTGCCACATTGCTTCTTACTGTAAAAATAATACTTGGTCAAATCTCATATTCTGATTTTGTGGTTTGGAAAATATGGTTGCCATGGATATTAGGCACCCATGCAGAGTATTGGAATTTCTTATAAAACATTTTCATTTTATGAGATTGTATTAATGCATCTTGTACTGTTCTCTTTAAAGATTTTTTAGACAACCCATTTGTAATATCACAGGAGGTTAAACAGGCATTCGCTAACCTATGAGAAACAAAGCCCTTGCTGAGAAAATCTTGTTAGTTTAGATGGCTTGCTTTGGACATTGGTGGTCTCATGAGCAGTTATGCTTATACATGTTGAGTACTTTAAGTTTTGTTGTTTCTTTGGTGTACATATTTTAAAAAAATTGAACCCCCAGGAGTTTATTTTGCATTGTGATTCAGTTCTTGTGTAAACCTACAGGAGACCTGACAGATGCCAAAACAAAGGAACAATTGGGATCCAGGCAGCATGAAGTAGAATGGCAAACCTACCAGGGTATTCTGAAGAAGACAAGAGTGATGGAAAAAACCAAGTGGTTGGATACAAAAGGAAATCATGGTAAGAGTTAAGAGCCAGATATAATAAAGAATAGATTTTTTTCCCCCTTAAGGAACCTGGAGTTTCCAACTTAGATTGTAAAATTATAAAATGGGGCATTGTAACATAGGTTTACATATACTAAAGGTCACAACTCTAAAATACAACTATATAATGTGGTTTTAAAACTTCAGATGTCATTGTTAGCCTTTGAGATAACAATTAGTAGGCTGGGCGCAGTGGCTCACGCCTGTAATCCCAGCATTTTGGGAGGCTGAGGCAGGTGGATTACCTGAGGTCAGGAGTTCGAGAGCAGCCTGACCAACATGGAAAAACCCTGTCTCAAAAAAAAAAAAATAAGAGATAACAATTAGTATGGTCCCTTTTTTTGTGACATATGTTGCTTCTTTTTAAAAAAAAAATATTATTATACTTTAAGTTCTGGGATACATGTGCAGAATGTGCAGGTTTGTTATATAGGTATACATGTACCATGGTGGTTTCCTGCATGCATCAACCCATCATCTACATTAGGTATTTCTCCTAATGTTATCCCTCCTCTTGCTTCCCACCCCCTGGTCCTTTGTTCTTTACACGGAAGAAACCTGAGTTTTAGCAAAACTCATACAGATAGATGTTTTTAAAAACATACATTTTATTAAGTGAAAGAAGCCAAACCCCCTCAGTCTGCATACTGTATGATTTCATTTATATGATATTCAGGAAAAGATAGAACAATAGAGAACAGATTGTAGTTGCCAGAGGATAGGGATTGGGAGAGATGTTGACTGCAAAGAGGCATCATGGAGAGTTTTTGGTGGTGATGGAATTAGTCTGTATTTTGATTGTGGTGGTGGACTTCAGGTTCCCTATATATTTGTCAAAATCCATAGAACTGTAAGTCACAAAGAATGAATTTTACTGTGTGCAAATTTTAAAAATGTTTATTTTTTCTTTTTCAAATTTCTTCTTCTTCTTATTTTGTTAGATGGAGTCTCTCCATCTCTGTTGCCTCCTAACAGTCTCCTCTGTTAGGCTGGAGTGCAGTAATGTGATCTCAGCTCACTGCAACCTCTGTCTCCTGGGTTCAAGTGATTTTCCTGCCTCAGCTTCCTGCATAGCTGGTATTACAGGCATGCACCACCATTCCCGGCTAGTTTTTTGGGGTTTTTTTTGTGTGTGTATTTTTAGTAGAGACAGGATTTCACCATGTTGGCCAGGCTGGTCTCAAACTCCTGACCTCAAATGATCTGCCCGCCTCAGCCTCCTAAAATCCTGGGATTATAGGCATGAGCCACCATTCCTGGCTTATTATTTTTTTAAGATAGGGTCTTGCTCTGTCATTTGGCCTGGAGTGCAGTGGTGTGAGCATAGCTCTCCGCAGCCTTGGCCTAAGCTTAAATGATCCTCCCAACTCAGCCCCCCAGGTAGCTGGGACTACAAGTGCGCATCATCGTACCTGGCTAATTTTTGAAGTTTTTTTGTGAAATTGGGGTCTTGCTATGTTGCTCAGGCTGACCTTGAATTCCCGGCCTCAAGTGATCCTCCTACCTTGTTCTCCCAAAGTGCTGGGATTACAGGCGTACGTCACTGCACCTAGCCTAAATATTTTAAATTGAAAACAAATCTCCACAGACATGAACAGGAAAATAGATAATCCTTTCCCTTTTTAAAATTATCGTTGTATTGGTAAGGAAATGAACTCTTCTCCAGAAGAGTCCTGATGGTGGTAGATTTGTTTGATTTATAAAGGTTGACTTTTTTATTAGATAAGTACTACATTTGTCTATTTTATTTGATCAATAGATCAGGCATGAATCCACTTCTTGCTGGCTTTTAGAACCACAGGATTAAAACAAGAGCAACTACAGTTTAAGCTTATAATTTCAAATTGATATTCTGAATGGTACAGAATTCAAAGTACCTGTTTTTCTCTAGTATACTACGTGCCTTAAATAAGTTTCTAGATAATGTGAATTTTGTTAAGATGTCAAAAATTTAAAGTAGCAATCTAATTGGTAGGCATTCTACCACTAAAAGTGTTATAGAGGCCGGGCACGGTGGCCACGGCTGTAATCCCAGCACTTTGGGAGGGGGAGATGGGCAGATCATTTGAGATCAGGAGTTCAAGACCAGCCTGGCCAATGTGGTGAAACCCCACCTCTACTGAAAATACAAAAATTAGCTACGCATGGTGGCGCACACCTATAGTCCCAGCTACTCACGAGGCTGAGGCAGGAGAATCGCTTGGACCCAGGAGGCGGAGGTTGCAGTGAGTTGAGATTGTGCCACTGCACTCCAGCCTGGTGACAGAGTAAGACTCTGTCTCAAGAAACAAAAAAAAAGTTTTATAGAAAGATGGCAGAGGCTGCCCCAGTCACGCCATGGCTAGCTAAGTCTGTGCCAGCAGAAGCAGAGAGCTTGGGGAGGGCCTGTTGTCCCTGCTGGAGCCTCAGTCAAAACTGAACATCCCACTGTCCCAACCCTTCCACAGATGTACATCAGGCTGTATTTAGGCTTAAGACTGCAGGTGGATATCTCCACTGCCCAGAAATCACTGAGTGTGTAGACAGGACAGCCTCCATGGAAGGCTGGTCATATCAGAGTTCCACTTTGGCATAGGCCTTGCCATTGAGGCAGCTCTACTTTCTGTGCTGGTCTGAGGGTGGGCTGCCTGTTTTGGGGCAGCCCTTTCCCAAGGGGTGCTCATTGCCATCATTTGCAACGCTGCTTGCTTGCTGCTTCTGCTCCGAGTCATCCTCTGCTGGGCCTACCACTCTTGCTTTGCCAATACTGACTGTCTCTACAGATTTAGTCCCAACTCCAGCCCTGGCCCCAATCCTGAAAATGTACCACTGCCCAAGAAGCCTGGCCATGAAGGCACCTACCTGTTGCAGCCCTGAAGGCCCGTGGCTTAGCCTGGAGCTTGGGACCTAAGTCCATCCCACCCACATCCTGGAATCAAGATTCCAGAGCTTTAGCCAGCCTAGGGTCTAGAACTCAGAGTCCAGCCTGTTTGGATTGGACCCAGCAACCCAGAGTCTAGCCATACTGGTTCTAAAAGAGGCTCAGTGGCTCTAGAGAGATGGCCCATGGTGAGAGTTCATGAGTTGGTGGTAGGGCCAGGGCCACCTGGACTCTGTTCTGTGTCAGGAGCTGAGTCTACCTTTTCCTAGGCTAAGCACCTCCAGGTTGGGGAAGCAAACTGAAACCCATATTAATAATGGGAGATTGTCCAGGATGGGCCTGTCTCCTAGTCTGTCCACTATTTGGTGAATAATAAATGAAATGGCTCTACCCTGGGGTTGTGTGTGTGGGGGAATTGTTATAGAAAGAATTATCATTTTCCCTTAGTCATTAAAGAAAATGTTTGCATTCATTTTTTTAATGTGGATGAATGTTTGCTTTTTTTTTTTAATTAGATGCTTTCAATATTCCAAGTCTGGACAGCGTCAAGAATTATTACAGGTACTGTAATAAACAGAAGACAGACCACTATGTAGAGTCAGTGTTAGAAGGAGGGTGTGGTCAATTCAATTAATGAGAGAAAACTTTAAAAACAAATTTTAAGAGGCAGGATCTCACTATTTTGCCCAGGCAAGCCCTGAAGTCCTGAGCTCAAACAATTCTCCTGCCTCACACTCCTGTGTAGCTGGGGCTGCAAGCATATGCTACAGTGCCTAGCTGAAAACACTTTTTAACAGATAAAATTTTTCTATAAAGAATCTCTGGCAATTTAGAAAATGAGCCTTTTTGTCTTTTTGCGACAGATGCTGTTCTTTTTATTTAGACTTTTCTTTCTTTCCTTTAATTCTGTTTCATATACAGGCATACCTCGTTTTATTGTGCTTCGCCTTATTGCACTTTGCAGATGTTACGTTTTTTACAAATTGAAAGTTTGTGGCAAGCCTGCCTTGAGCAAGTCTATGGGAGCCATTTTTCCAACAGCATGTGCTCACTTCATGTCTGTGTGTCTCATTTTGGTAATTCTCATAATATTTCAAATGTTTTCATTATTATTATATCTGTTATGGTGATCTGCAATCAGTGACCTTTGATGTTACTATTGTAATTTTTTTGAGGTGCTATAAACCTTGCCCATATAAGACCAGGAACTTAATCAATAAATGTTGTATGTGTTCTGAGTGCTCTACCAACCAGCTGTTCTCCCATCTCTCTCCCTCTCCTCCAGCCTCCCTATTCCCTGAGACACAACAATACTAAAATTAGGCCAATTAATAACCCTACAATAGCCTCTAAGTGTTCAGGTGAAAGGAAGGGTCCAACATCTCTCACTTCAAATCAAAAGGTAGAAATGATGATGCTTGGTGAGGAAGGCTGTTGAAAGGCTTTCAGATAGGCTGAAAGCTAGGCCTCTTGAGCTGGAGCAGTAAGCCAGGTTGTGAATGCAAAGGAAAAGTTCTTGAAGGAAATTAAAAGTGCTCCTCAGTGAACAGATGAATTATTAGAAAGTGAAACAGTCCTACTGTTCATTAAGTGATGCAATAACACAGTTAATAAACTATAGTATAGTGTAAACATAACTTTCTTTTTTTTTTTTGAGACAGGATCTTGCTCTGTTGCCCAGACTGGAGTGCAGTGGCACCATCTCAGCTCACTGCAACCTCCACCTCCCTGGTTCAAGTGAGTCTCCTGACTCAGCCTGCCGAGTAACTGGAGCTACAGTCATGTGCCATCATGCCTGGCTAACTTTTGTATTTTTAGTAGAGACAGGGTTTTGCCATGTTGACCAGGCTGGTCTCAAACTCCTGACCTCACGTGATCCGCCTGCATCGGCCTCCAAAAGTGCTGGGATTACAGGCGTGACTCACTGCGCCCGGCTGTGAACATAGCTTTCATATGCAGTGGGAAACCAAAAAATTCATGTGACTCACTTATTTGCAATATTTGCTTTATTATGGTGTGGTGCTCAGGAACCACAATATCTCTGAGGTATGCATATAGTTTAATGCTTTGTGTTGACCAATGGTACTTTTAATATTCCACACAGGCTTTAAAAAAATTTTTTAAAGCCATTGTTACATAGAAAAAATCATTTATATCAGAGTTTGTCAACCACAATACTGAGATCACTGGGCTTTCAGAATCCTGAGATACTGATTCTCCTGGCTTCTGTGGTGGCTGGAGAGCCCAGCTAGTCACCTGGCTGCTTTATCTTTTCACCTTGTGTCATACAAATATTAAAATAATCTTTATTCATTGAATGTGAAAAAGGCAGGGGATCTCTGAATTAGAAACCAATTCTCTAGTTTCATTATGTTTAGATTCTTCTTTTGATTGCAATTCACTTTTTTTCAGTTCCAGGGTGTTCAGTAGCTTTGTTCTGCATTGTCAATCAATCATATTTATTGAGAATTCATCCTTAGTTGGATAGTGTGAGAGATACAAGAGCTAATGTTAAAAATTTGGCTTTTGCCTTCAAGGAACTGATAGTCTTGTTAAGGGACATCAGAATTATTTAGGAAACAACTAGAAAAGAACATGAAGGAATCACCAATGAAATGCTAGATTATTTAGTACACATGATAATCACTACAAGAAATCAGAAAAGGCAGACATCAGCATGGGGTGGACATAGAGAAGACTTTATAAAAGAAGCATAAAATGTATTCAATTTTAAAAGATGAGTAGCATTTGAAGAAGTAAGGCATACCAAGGTGGTTATTTTAGGCAAAAGGATAGGTATGAACAGAGTTAAAAGCTAGAATGGGTCGGGCATGGTGGCTCACACCTGTAATCCCAGCACTTTGGGAGGCCAAGGTGGGTGGGTCACCTGTGGTCAGGAGTTCAAGACCAGCCTGACCAACATGGTGAAACCCTGTCTCTACTAAATACAAAAAATTAGCTGGGCATGGTGGTGCATGCCTGTAGTCCCAGCTACTTGGGAGGCTGAGGCGCAGGAGAATTGCTTGAATCCGGAAGGCAGAGAGGCAGAGGTTGCAGTGAACCGAGATTGAGCCATTGCACTCCAGCCTGGGCAACAACAGCTAAACTCTGTCTCAAAAAAAAAAAAAAGCTAGAATGAACTTTGCAGGGGCAGTAAGGAAACTGGTATCACCAGAATCAACATTCATACCAAGGACTAGTGTGACACTGGATAGGTAGCTTAGGGCTAATTTATGGAGGTCTGAAGTAACAAGCATAGAAGTTGAGATGTGATGGGTAATAGTTCATAATTCAGCATAAGTTCTTAAGGAGGGAAGTAACATAATTAAAATAGTAGGGTTTTTTGTTTTTGTTTTTTTTGAGTCAGAGTCTTGCTCTGTCACCCAGGCTAGAGTGCAGTGGCACAATCTTGGCTGATTGCAATCTTCACCTCCTGCATTCAAGCAATTCTCCTGCCGCAGCCTCCTGAGTAGCTGAGATTACAGGTGCCCACCACCACGCCCAGCTAATTTTTGTATTTTTAGTAGAGACAGGGTTTCACCATATTGGCCAGGCTGGTCTCAAACTCCTGACCTCGTGATCCACCCACCTTAGCCTCCCAAAGTGCTGGGGTTACAGGCATGAGCCACCGCACCCAGCCAAAATAATATTTTATAAAAGGTAACGTCACAATGAAAAAGAAAAAGACATGAGGTAAAAAGGAAAAAAGAGATATTGGAGTTATGTGGACCAAATAGGAGGGTCCTGCAATAATAGTCCAGTCATCATATGGAAAGACATTCCCATCTCAACTAGGTTCTTGGGTGTAGAAATGGTGACATCGATTTGAGGGTGATAGGTCAAAAAGCACTGGTTAACTGTTTGTATAATTAGAGTCACCATAAATTGGAAGAAGAGGTTGTTCTCTTTTATTAATGTGAGAAAAGAAAAGAACAGAGATGAGAATCTTTCACTTCCTGTTAACTGTTTGTATCTTTGATGGTGACTGTGGGAAGTTAGGAGACATTTTCAAAGACAATTAACAGGACTTGGGGCTGAGTGGTTATTGGGAAAGTGAAGTAAATAGTCACTTTAAAGTTTCTTACCTTTATATATTTTTTAGCCACCTAAACTTTATCTGAATTTAATAAATGGCATTTTAATAAAAATAAAAATATTACAGAAATATCAATCTGAAGAAAAAAATTAAATATTGATCTTAAAAATGCCCCAGAGAGTGCTCACTTCGGCAGCGCATATACTAAAATTGGAATGATACAGAGAAGATTAGTATGGCCCCTGTGCAAGGATGACATGCAAATTCGTGAAGCATTCCATATTTAAAAAAAAAAATGCCCCAGAGAGCCTGGGAGCAGTGGTTCATGCTTGTAATTCTAGTACTTTGGGAGGCTGAGGCAGGTGCATCACTTGAGTCCAGGAGTTTGAGACCAGCTTGGGGAACATGGTGAAATCCCATCTCTACAAAAATACAAAAATAAGCTGGGCATGGTGGCATGTATCTTTGATCCCAGCTACTCGGGAGGCTGAGGTGGGTGGATTGCTTGAGCCCAGGAGGCTGAACTTGCAGTGAGCTGAGATCTTGCCACTGTGCTCTAGCCTGGGTGACAGAGCCAGACCCTGTCTCAAAAAAAAAAAAAGGCCCCATAGAATGCCAAAATCCCATCTTATGTTAGCATCATATATTTTAACTTGTGTTTTCAAGTAGTTGGATTTATTTCTGGACAGTTGGATTTTAATGTATCAAAAATGCAAGAAAGGAAACGACATATATAAGATTATAAGATTCTGAGGAATAACTGAAAATAAAATAAGCAAGAAAAAATAAAAGTAAAAATTTTAATTTAGAATGAAACCCTAAGATAGAAATTTAAAAAATATCAAGGAGATAAGCAATAGAACTAATTGACATTGTTTAAATTGGGTTTGACTAATTTCTGAGTATTGGTTGTAATGTCTATATATTTACTTGGGTTTCATTATATTTGATGGCTGTTGTGGCCCACTAGCTCATTAAGTTTCAGGAGTTTATTTGTATTTTTAAATATATGCTGTTAGGTAAAAATCATGTAAGACACTTAGATAAAAGATAGTATTAACTTTTCTTATGATATTTTGACACTTAAATAATATAGGTATACCCTCCCCCCCAATAAAATCTATGCTTTCCTTCTTATTTATTCAGCACATACTTAATGAGTACCTGCTCTGTACTGTGTTACCCATCCTTTCTTCCTGGTCTTCGCTCTGCAGTTTTATGGACACCTGAACACTGTTGACACTTAAGGTGGTGAACTTTCATTAGTGGATGTAGACCCTGTGTATGTTATCAGTATATCCTTAGGAACCAAAAAAGATTTAACAACTCACACCTAGACCAGTATTTTTCTCCTTGCTTGAAGACTTCCTCTTTACAAGTCTTTCTTGTGAATTAAACCTCTGTAGTCCTGTTTCAAGAAGTAAACAGCTTATATCTCACTACACCAAGAATTCTTCTAGATACTTAGTAGGCCCTCACTAAATCTGCAAATGATTGATAAATACTGTTCCACTGGATTCTGATTTGTTTCTTTTTGAACATCTAGTGGACTGCCTAAAAGAGCCATCTTATTTCTGAGCTTTACTTGATACACTTGTGTTTGGTTATTGATGAATTAGTTTGTATGAGTCTTGGGGGACAATGGGAGAAAAACTTTGAAATTTAATCATTTTATCCACTGTGGATCTAGTTGAGTATATTTCTCTGTCAGATCAGCAAATCTCTTTTTCAAAGGAAGGTAAAATCTAGGGTGGTATTAGGGAAGGAATTTTAAAGCACTGTCTTTTTATGATTGCACTAACTCTCCTGTCTTCTATTTTTTAGGAAATATTCTGCTGTACGTAGAGATGGCTCTTTCCATTATGTCCACAGTACTCCCTTTGGCAACTATTCGTTCATCTCTGTGGATGCCACCTTAAATCCAGGGCCTAAGAGACCTTATAATTTCTTTGGAATTTTAGATAAGGTGTAGTAAAAATCTTATTTCCCTTTGTAGCTTACTTATTTTTTCATGGACATATGTGGATCACTTAAAGTTATCATAGGTAAAGTAGTTGTTATCGAGGAAGGCTTGTAGAGAAATTTAACTTGGTTACAGATATGGCTAGAAGTTACTGGCTATTTCAGCACTATTTTTGCTATCCTTGTTCTTAACTCAAAATCTAAGAAAGAAGTATCTCACACTTTATGGAGTAAACATTTATTAAATAGGTACTGGGTGCAGGATGCACTTTGCAGGGTACAGGACCTATAGCTTTGTGTGGTATATTCCTAAGTTCCCACAGTTGCCAATTCTGACTAATGGGTTTTTTTTTTTTTTTTGTGACAGAGTTTTGCTCTGTCTCCCAGGCTAGAGTGCAGTGGTGTGATCTCGGCTTACTGCAGCCTCCGCATCCCTGGCTTAAGCAATTCTCGTGCCTCAGCCTCCCAAGTAGCTGAGATTACAGGCATGTGCCACCATGTCCAGCTAATTTTTGTATTTTTAGTAGAGAGAGGGTTTTGCCATGTTGGCCAGGGTAATCTCAAACTCCTGATCCAAAGTGATCCACCTGCCTCAGCCTCCCAAAATCCTGGGATTACAGGCATGAGCCACTGTGCTTAGCTGGTCTCTATTTTTTTTTTTTTTTAACAAAAGAAGGACAACTATTGAAATCAGCAAGTTTATTTTCAAGTATTTTGGCAAGGCTAGGTGATTGCTGGATTTAAACTGTGCGGAAAGTCTCATTTGAGAACCTCTTATTATTTCTTGGTACAATAAATGCCAACTCATTATTTAATAAGCATATCCCCCTAAGTAAGACATGTGAACTCATATGAAAGAACACAAAGGTAATAAAGTCAATTCTTAGACTCTTAGAGTGTTTAATCTAGTGGTGAAGTATAAGACCAGTATAGAAATAAATACAATAAAGGGCAGAATTTGCTAAATTAGAACTAAGAGGTTCAGAGTTATCAGAGAGTTTGAAAGAATGTGAAATCAAGTGAACAGAGTATTGTCAAATGCACTGTGTTACTTTAGGCATTTTATTTAGTTAGGTTCTGTTTTGTTTCCTATCTATCAAGTGTCTTTAGTCAGGGTTGATTAACTCACATTAAATCCCATTCCTTAGTATTGTGTTAAGGTAGAATTTGAGGATCATGTACATGAAAACCAACTGGAGTGTTACAAAATGCAGATCTCTTGGCCTTGCCCCGGACTTACCAAATTAAAAACCCTGAGGGTAGAGCCCAGAAATTTATTGTTGTAAGCACTTTACAGATAATATTAATGCATATTTACATATGTGCTAGTTATTTTTTGAAATCAACTTTTGAGGTATGATTTGCACACCAAAAATATCCTCATTTAAAATGTTTGAAGAGTTTTGACAAATGTATATACTGGCATAACTGTCACCACAATTAAGACATAGAACATTTCCATCATCCTAAAGAATTTCCTTGTACAGTTATCTTCACCTCCTAGGGAATAACTGATTGGTTTTCTACCAGCATGGATTCATTTTGTTTGTTCTAAAATTTTGTATAAATGAACATACAGTATGTACTCTTGGGTTTGGCTTCCTTTGCTCAGTGTAATGTTTCCGAGATCCATCCATATGGTTGTGTGTATCAGTAGTTCTTTCCTTTCTGTTGCTGAGTAGTAGTCCATCATGTGGATATATTACAACTTGATGATGATTTCTAGTTTTTGGCTATTATCAGAACTGTAATAAACATTTAGGTAGAAGTTTTTCCATGTTATTATTTTAGAAGTTTAGTTTCAGTATCCTCTTTATTAATTGTAATGTGTTATACAAAGCTATAAAGATTAGTCATGACTTCTTTATTTCTCAGTTTTCTTATCTATTAAAAGAGGTTAATACCTACCATACCTATTGCAGAGTTAATTTTAGGATCAAATGAATTATAGTGTATATGGAAACAGTTTGAAATCCACAGAGGTCCATATTGGTCATTAACTAGTAGGGTTTAAGGCCTAGATACATATAATAATTATTATAAATCTTCAGAGGAGTTTTCTAATTTGTTGCCATAAGATTTTAGCCTGAGCCCTAATTTAAGATCCTTCCATTTCAGAAACAGATGGAGGAGCTCTTATTACTGGCCAAGGAAAGTAGTCAGAGCAACCATACAATTTGGTTTGGACACTTTACAACATCCACTATTCTTTCTCCATCACCAGGAATCCGGTCAATAATGGGGTGAGACAAGCTTCCAAAATCAGAATTCATATGTTTTTATTTTTTAATTTTGCTGTACCTATTTAATTTTGCTGTACCTATTCTGCTTTTCTGGAAAGACATTTTTATTAGTTTGGCCTCACAAGTTATCTTTGTTCATTTGTTTCATTTATTTTTTCACTGGTTAGTTCGGCTATAGCTTATTTGTGTGGACATCTCCATACACTTGGTGGACTCATGCCTGTTTTGCACACTCGTCACTTCCAGGGCACTTTGGAACTTGAGGTGGGAGACTGGAAGGATAATAGAAGGTAAGGGAACCTCCCCACAGAATAAAATGTATACATATAAGTTTTGCCAAAGCAATGACAGTTTTCTTACTGATATCAGGGATGATTACAGTTAAAGAAAACCTTGTGATATTTCTGTTTTTCTAAAGTAATATATGTCTCTGCAATCTTTGTCATTTTGCAGAAACCTTGTCACAGCAGTGATGTTAACTATCACTGTGTTATGCTGGATGTTCAAGATATGTCCATTAGGAAATAGACTCAAACTCTAGTGTGCACAAGACTTAGGGAAGAGCTTATGAAAAATAAAAATTTTCAGGAACTATGTCTAGAGATTTTGATTGTATTGGTCTGGATTAGGGTCCAACAAACTGCAATTTTTTTTTTTTTTTTTGAGACGGAGTCTTGCTTAGCCGCCTAGGCTGTAGTGCAATGGCTCCATCTCAGCTCATTGCAACCACCATCTCCCAGATTCAAGTGATTCTCCTGTCTTGGCCTGTCGAGTAGCTGGGATTACAGGCACATGCCATCATGTCTAGCTAATTTCTGTATTTTAGTAGAGACGGGATTTCACTATGTTGACCAGGCTGGTCTTGAACTCCTGACCTCAGGTGATCTGCCCGCCTTGGCCTCCCAAAGTGCTAGGATTACAGATATGAGCCACTATGTCCAGCCCAAACTGCATTTTTTAAAAGCCTGCTGGGTGGTCTGTGCACCACAATTTGAGAAATACTAGTACTAGAAGTGTCATTTTTTTCCTCCTGAATTTTGTATCTACCATACTAGTTAATGCTACAAGATGGTAGTGATTTAAGTTCTTCAAATGGATGATAGTTGGCTTTTTTCAGGTTCAGGTCTCTCTAACAGAAAACGTGTTTATCAAAATCATGTAGTATAGTTAAATATATGTTTTTTTCTTTTTTAAAAGAAGTATTTAAATGAAATAGTTTATCAAGTATAGAGGAGTATCATCTTATTGTTTAACTAATATGGTTATTTAATTTACACAAACCCTGTGCTCTCAATTAATAGTTACTCAACAAAGATTTGTTGCACAGAATGTGTTATCTTTTTATTTTTAACTACTTCCATTAATTAAAAAGGAACTTTACATCTTGGAAGGTATTTCCTCATTTTGGTTGACTTTTTAGAAACTCTATGAGTTATGCTTGAAACCTGTAATTATTTGGCAACTATAATTACTTTGAGCTAGAACTTGTCTATTCATGGCTGTGAGGCTGTGGGCTGGGCTATGCTTGCCTTTTGTGAGATAGTTTTACTAACCCTTGATCAGCTTCTTTATTTCTTCTAAGTGCTCCAGTTACAAGTTGTAATGTTAATTATGAAGCCATTTCCTTTCTCTCTCCACCAGCTCTCCTGTGTTCCAACCCTGGGGTTTTATCTGGAGTTTACTGAAAGAACCTAACCTTTACCTGCCTTTATAAACACTTAAATTGTATTAGTTACAATAGAATAATTTTTTTTTTTTTTTTTTTTTTAAAGATGGGGTTTCACCGTGTTGGCCAGGCTGGTCTTGAACTCCTGACCTCAGGTGATCCACCCACCTCAGCCTCCCAAAGTGCTAGGATTACAGGCGTGAGCCACCGCGCCCAGCCAATTTTTAAAAACAGTTAGTATATTGGTAATATTAGGCTAGTCCTTGTTGTAGATGCAGATAAATCCAGAAATATCAATAGCTTAACACAAATGTTTTTCATTTGTATAAATTCAGTACGAGTCAGAACAACTCTTTTCCATGGGGTGAGTCAGTAATTCAGACTTCATCTTAAAATACCTATTTTGACATGTCAATTCCAGGACAGGAAAGACAGCACTAAGAACTCACACTCACTCTTAAGTACTTTGGACCACAGGCATGATATGTGTCACTTCTGTTCCCAGCCCATTAGCCAAAACTAATCACATGGTCTCAACCAAATGCCAGGGAGACTGGGAAATTCAGGAGAATGTGTAGAGTATCTGATGAGCACAGTTGTTTTTGCCATAGTGAATCATTTCTTATTTCTAAAAGTTAGAAAATATAAAACTTTGGTTATTCTTTAATGAAGATGTTATACCTTTTGTTATTGCATTTGGAAAATGAAAACAACTTTAATTTCTTTGAAATTATAGCAATAAAGGTTTAAGGCTAGGCACGGTGGCTTATGCCTATAATCCCAGCACTTTGGGAGGCTGAGGCAGGGGATCATCTGAGGTCAGGAGCTCGAGACCAGCCTGGCCAACATGGTGAAACCCTGTCTCAACTAAAAATAGCCAGATATGGTGGCAGGTACCTGTAATCCCAGCTACTTGGGAGACTGAGGCAGGGAAAATTGCTTGAACCCGGGAGGCAGAGGTTGCAGTGAGCCAAAATGACACCACTGCACTCCAGCCTGGGTGACAGAATGAGACTCTGTCTCAAAAAAAAAAAAGAAAAAGAAAAGAAGAAAAGGCTTAAAATAAGCATGAAAGATTTCTAATTGTGTTCATATCAACCATTTTAATACTGTATGTAGCATTGTCGATAGGATGAACAATGTCAGGTATTAGGGTTATAATGAATGCCTTAGGTTCAAAATTGTCTTAAAGTACAGGGATAAGATAAATTACTTCAACAGTATTTATTTAAAAATTAAATAGTACATACCCTGTACCAGGTATTGTTCAAGAGCACAGTTGAATCTATTGCCCCAGTCAAGAGGCCAGTTATGTGACAAAAGTGAAGGATAAAATCATAGGGGTAAGGGAAAAAAGAAATAAAATATTACTTAATCTTTATTCAAATTCATCATGTAAACAAGTCCTAGTTATGTATTTTTATATTTGTTCTGTATGTTACCTTCATGACCTCTTACAATGTGAAGTGACTAAATTACCTTATTATCTGGTCTCTAGGTACCGGATTTTTGCTTTTGATCATGACCTCTTTAGCTTTGCAGATTTGATCTTTGGCAATTGGCCTGTGGTTCTTATCACCAATCCTAAGTCACTCCTATATTGTTGTGCTAAACATGAACCACTAGAAAGACTTCTTCACTCAACACACATCAGGTATGTAGCAATTTTTCAGAATTTACTTTCAGTTTGATAATAATGGAGAATAAGTCGTGATCGTATTCCTATGTGAAAGCTATGAGATGCCCTATTTTAGTTTTCTCAATAACCTAAACATTATATAAAGATAGATTGCTTACTGTTTTGTTCCCATTGAGTTAAAAAGCATATCATTTTCTTAAGCTGATGAAATTTTAAAAACCGTTCAGAAACCCATAATTCTACCATTATTATTTTTGTTTCATTTTATTCCAGCCTTTTTTTTAAATTTGGATGCTTTTACATTGCTATAAGCATAATGTACACGTTCCTTTATAGCCTACCTTTTTAAAATTTGCATTATATATTAGAAATACTTTTTTCAGCTGGGAGCAGTGGCTCACGCCTATAATCCCTGCACTTTGGGAGGCCGAGGTGGGTGGATCACGAGGTCAAGAGATCGAGGCCATCCTGGTCAACATGGTGAAACCCCGTTTCTACTAAAAATACAAAAATTAGCTGGGCAAGGTGGCGCGTCCTGTAGTTCCAGCTACTCGGGAGGCTGAGGCAGGAGAATTGCTTGAACCCAGGAGGCAGAGGTTGCAGTGAGCCGACATCGTGCCATCACACTTCAGCCTGGTTAACAAGAGCAAAACTCCATCTTAAAAAAAAAAGAAAAAAAGAAATACTTTTTTCATTTTGTTATACAGCCTTCTAAGAAAGCAAAAGCTATATAATCCTTATGGAATTGAAAACTCAGTTGGCAAGTGAATTTGTTTTGGTTTGGTTTTTTTTAGACAAGAGTTTTGCTTTGTTGCCCAGGCTGGAGTGCAGTAGCCTGATCTTGGCTCATGGCAGCCTCCACCTCCTGGGTTCAAGCTATTCTGATGTCTCAGCCTCTGGAGTAGCTGGGATTACAGGTGAATGCCACCACGCCTGGCTAATTTTTGTATTTTTAGTAGAGAGAGGGTTTCACTGTGTTGGCCAGGCTGGTCTCAAACTCCTGACCTCAAGTGATCCACCCTCCTCTGCCTCCCAAAGTGCTGGGATTACAGGTTTGAACCACAATCCCGGCCGTGAATTTGATGATGTAGATTGATAGAACCCTAATGGGACATTAACATTCTTTTTGCAAAGAGACATATAACTTCTTTCAAATGTAAGAGAACTTTTTAAAATATGCTTTTATAATTTATTTTGAAAAGTAATACAAAAGAATAGCCTTTGGAAAATAGGATGATGGGATTTTAAGTATGTTTTCCCCCACTTCTACTAGAACTATTAGTAGCACTTCTGAGTATTTCTTTTCAGGCATTCTCTCTCTCTCTCTCTTTTTTTTTTTTTGAGATGGAGTCTTGCACTGTCACCCAGGCTGTAGTGCAGTGGTGTGATCTCAGCTCACTGCAATCTCCGCCTCCTGGGTTCAAGCAATTCTCCTGCCTCAGCCTCCCGAGTAGCTGGGACTACAGGCGTGCGCCACCATGCCCAGCTAATTTTTTTGTATTTTTAGTAGAGACAGGGTTTCACAATGTTGGCCAGGATGGTCTCAATCTCCTGATCTTGTGATCCACCTGCCTCAGCCTCCCAAAGTGCTGGGATTACAGGCGTGAGCCACTGTGCCCAGCCTCAGGCATTCTCTGTTAAGCATGTTTTTATATAGTTATAATCATAAGGCACAGTCTGTTCTAATTCCTCATTTGTTTTCTTTCAACACAAAGAATGTACCACAGTTTTTTAAACCCTTTTCATATCTCATTGGAGAACTTTTAAATTTTTTCTTATTCGTGGATGAATATCTGGTACATATATATTCTTCCTTCACTTGAATAATTTCTTTAAGAAAGTTATAGGATTCTAAGTGAAAGAGTTTGAATTCTTTTATGACTGTTGATAAAAATTGCCCAGTCACTTTTTTTTAGAGCTAAAATCACTATTTCTAATCATGGTAAACATGATTAAACAAAGTACATATAGCATAAAATGTACCATTTTAACAATTTTTAAGTGTACAGTTCAGTAGCAATAAGTTTACTTTAAGTTTACATTGTTGTGCAACCATCATCATTATCAATTTCCAGAACATTTACCATTTTCTAAGACTGAAATTTTTACCCATTAAACAATAATTTCCTATTTTTCCCTCTCCCATAGCCCCTGGCAGCCACCAATCTGCTTTTTCCGTCTCTATGAGTTTGACTACTCTAGCTAACTCATATAAGTGGAATCATTCAATATTTATACGTTTGTGACTGGCTTTTCATTTAACATGATGTCCTCAAAGTTCATACATGTTATGGCATATGTCAGAATTTCCTTTCTGTTAAAGACTGACTAATATTCCATTGCACATTGTGTGTGTGTATGTGTATATATATATATATATATATGTATATATATAAACAATGTATATATATATGTATATATATAAACAATGTATATATATGTATATATATAAACAATGTATATATATATGTATATATAAACAATGTATATATGTATATATATAAACAATGTATATATATATACACACACACATATGTATATATATGTATATATATAAACAATGTATATATATATATGTATATATATAAACAATGTATATATATATACACACACACACATATGTATAGGTGTATATATATATGTCTATATATTTTATATGTATATGTATATATATATATAAATATATACATTGTTTATATATATACACATACACACAATGTGCAATGTGCAAATATATATACACATACACACACACATATATACACACACACACACACACATCACATTTTATGTGTTCAGTGGACACTTGGGTTGCTTCTACCTTTTAGCTATATTGCATAATACTTCTATGAATATGTGTGTACAGACATCTGTTCAAGTCCCTGCTGTCAGTTCTTTTAGATATATATCCAGAAGTGGAATTGCTGGATCATATGGTAATTATTTATTTAATTTTTTAAGGAGCTGCCATACTGTTTTCCATCGTGGCTGCACTATTTTACACTCCCACCAGCAGTGTACTAGGTATCCAATTACTTTCAACAATAGATACTCATTTATAATATTACCAAGCAATATGAGTGCCCAATTCACAGTACTCTTATTATTATTGGATATTATACTTAAAAAATATTTTCTAATTTATAACAAATGGTACCAAGATGTTTACATTTATTATTTTAATCTCCAATGAAATGGAACACACATGTGTCAGGTTTTTTGGTGGGAGCTGGATATCAGTTTTAGGTGTCATACTCTACTCTCTGAAAGGGCTTGGTAGCGTGGCCCTCGTTATAACTTTGTTTCTTTGGGATGGATACCCTGGAACCAAATTAGTAGATGGTAGGTTTGACATGAGATTAACAAAATGTGATTTCCACTCTATCTTATTTTCCTAAGAGAAAAACCAGTACTTCTGGAGTTTCTTCAGAAACAACTTCAAATCTACCTTACCTAGATTTGTCAAAAGAAAATTGATTTTTCTTTCTAAAAAGTAAAAGAATAATTCTGAATTTCTTACCAGTTCAGGTTTGCTGAATTGTTCAACTTCAGAAGCCACCATCCAAAAAGAAACCAGATCATATGAATAGTGGCTCCTACAGTTGTACAATATGGTGGTTCTGCCTATGCTTACGTATTTGCAAGTTACCATAAGGTTATTCTCCATTACTGAAACAACGACAAACCTAAAACCATGTGTTTTGTATATGCTCTCATTTTAGAGTCTTGGCCTTTTCCTTATCCGCCATTACTTCTGTCACAGTTATGATTGATGAGGTTGATTTAGGCCAGGCTGTTCATGTGTCTGGTCCCATTTTCATACTGAAGTGGAATCCTAGAAACTACAGTAGTGGGACACATAACATAGAAGTAATCGTCCAGGTAAGTTAGTAATTTATATTCACTGTATAAATGACTAAGCTGTAGCCTCAATGAATTCTGGTTTGGAATATTTTAGTCAATTGTTAATGAAACATGTTTAATAAAAAAATTTGGGGCCGGGCATGGTGGCTCACGCCTGTAATCTCAGCACTTCGGGAGGCCAAGGCGGTTGGATCACCTGAGCACAGGAGTTCGAGACCAGCCTGGGAAAAACAGTGAAACTCTGTCTGTATAAAAAAAATACAAAAATTGGCTGGGCATGGTGGTGTGTGCCTGTAGTCCCAGCTACTCAGCAGGTTGAGGCAGGACAATCACTTGAGCCCAGGAAGTGGAGGTTGCAGTGAGCCAAGATCACGCCACAGCACTCCAGCCTGAGCAACAGAGCCAGACCCTGTCTCAAAACAAAAAAACTGAAAAAATTTGGGCTGAGACTGGAGGATCATTTGAGGCCAGTAGTTTTGAGACCAGCCAGGGTAACATAGTGAGACCCCCATGGCAACAAAAAAATAAAAGTTAGCTGGGTGTGGTGGCATGCATTTGTAGTCCTAGCTATCTGGGAGGCTGGAATGGAAGGATCATTTTAAAGAGACTTGAGGGTTCATGTGCACTAGGAGTTCAAGGTTATAGTGAGTTCTGATCGTGCCACTGCACTCCAGCCTGAGCAACAGAGAGAGACCCTATCTCAAAACAAAACAAAACAAAACAAAAAAAACCCAAAATTGAATACACTGTATTTAGTATATTCTGAAAATAGGCGCTCAAGAGTAATCTAATATTAGATTAAAAACTAGGCAGAAGAGGAGTGGCCATAGTCTCCCTCTGTTTTTAACTCCAGGAAATCATTCTTTTGTTTTCTTCCAGCTTTGGCCAGAATCTTTTCATAATGGGGGCAAATTCTCCAGTATACCCAAAGGTAATAGAATAAGTCAGAAAACGTATTATGTATCCATGTCTTGGATTGCTGTCTCTAACTGTAGGGCAATTGTGTCACTATTTGAAAGCTTCAGGGCACAGAAATTTCCAAGGCATCAAAGCACTTTTTTGTTAGAAGAATAAGCATTGTTAGCATATGCAGTACCAGTCTGCCTTTTCTTATTCTGATTCAGTTTGGGGCACTGAATTTATTATCACCTGCCAGAGTAGAAAGTAATAATCATTACCAAAATAGAGCAGTTTCATTAAATTCTCAAGGCGGTAAGCTGTGCTCAGAAATTAGTTTCTTGCACACACGCACACACACACACACACACACACACACGTCAATTTCTGCAATTTTATGATTTGATGACATTTTAAAACTATTTAATCTTGTAATGTTAAGACAATTTGAAACACCAAATAATTTTTCAGAAAACATATGTACTTTCATTGTCTTTTTTATCCCCCCAACAGAGACAAATTGAGCAGGAAGAAATTATTTACTGAGCTCCTTCTAAGGAGATACCAGGCGCTTAGAATTTTTTACTTAATCCACAAAACAATCCTTCGTTTGGGTAGTTTTACCCTTAGTTTGTAAATGGGGAAACTTGTACATCTGCACAAGAGAAGACACTTTGCTATGCCACCTGTCTTGAAAATATTCTTTGTAGAAGGAAGAAAAAACTTACAGAAGAATGTAGAAGGAGAAATGGCTGGGGATGAACCCTTAAGGTCTTTCATATTAAAAGTTGGATCATTTTAAAGAGACTTGAAGGTTCATGTGCACCTAGAATAAATTATTCCCTGTCTTTAAAGTCATGGAGAAGATGTGGGAGCAATTTTAGCATTGGGAAGCTAACACTTGGAGTGCCTCAGAATCGCAGTGTATTGTTTTCTTAATATGATATACATACAGCTTCTGTAGTTTTATGAAGAAAAAAACCCCATAGTTTACATTTTTGAAACATTTCTGGCTGATTAATTAAATCCTTAGTAAAAATGTAAAATCACATACTTTTTTATGTTTAACATTTCTTAACAATGCTATCAAGGTATACTTTATACATAATAGCATAATAAACCTTGTGTATTTAAAGTATACAATTTGGTGAGTTTTGACATATGTATGCATCCTTGAAGTCATTACCTACAAGCAATATGATACATTTCTTGCAAAAGTTTTCTTGTGTCTTTTGCAGTCTGTTTTCCTTACATCCTCAACCTCAGGCAATGACTGATCTATTTTCTTACATGACTGATATGTTTTCTTACATGTATAACTTTAAACAATTAACCTACTGAGTAGTATTAAATAGGAAACCTGGTCCCCTCATTCGTTCATGGGAAAGTTCTGTCCTTTTAAATACAGTAAGCTGTAGATAAGTGAGATTTGAAACTCAAAATCTGTGGGAGAAAACATTTGTTTATTATCTAATATTTTACCTACTTATTAGATTTATTGAATATCTATAGGTTCCTTGCAGTCTATTAGCAACTAGACCTTTGGATCAATTTTCAGTGTAGGTCCTGGGCTAGTGGCATCAGTATCACCTGAGAACGTGTTAGAACTAGAAATTCTTAGGTCTCATCCGAAACCTACTGAATCAGAAACTTTGGAGATAGGACCCAGCAATCTAGTTTAACAATCTCTCCAGGTGATTCTGATGTGCACTAAAGTTTGAGTACCAGTAGTTTAAAATTATTGTGCCTACTCTGCCAATTTAAAGAGTAGACTCTAGAAATCTCTAATCTCAAACATTAGAGAAGTCTAGATCCCTGCTTTAAAAAATAACTTATTTAATATAAGCACATTTTGAGCAATAAAAGTTTAAAAAACACAAATGTAAGTTCTTATTATTTTAAAACTTTTTTATAGTTAGAAAGTTTTAGATATACAAAAGGGATAATATTATAATCAACTCCCACATAACCATCAGCCAATCTCAACAATTATCAACTCATGATCAGTCTTGTTCCATCTTTATCCCTATCTCCCCTCCCTGTACCATGATGTCATTTCATCTATAAATATGTCAATATGTATCAGTAAAAGATAAGGACTATTTTTTAAAAACATAACCATGATACCATATCATACCTGGAAAGTTAACAGTAATTCTGTAATATCAAACTACCCAGCTAATGTTCAGTTATTCCAATATGTCACATACATAGATAGACAGAAAGATAAATAGATATGTATATTTGCATTTGGTTGGTTCAAATCAGAATCCAATCAAGGTTCATATGTTGCATTTCACTGACTTGTCTCTTTCATCTCTTTTATGGTACAGATTGCCTCCCTTACCTCCTCCTCCTTTTTCCCCCCTTTATAATTTATTTGTTTTGGAAACTGAATCTTTGGTCTTGTGGAGCTCCCTGTTTTTGGGATTTTTGCTGTTTACATCCCTGTGGTATCATTTAACATGTTCATCTATCCCCTTCCCCCTTAGTTTCTCTAACTGGTAGTTAGATTTATATCTTTTTTTTTTTTGTCAAAACTGCTTTTTCTGGTGTTTTATGCTTTTAACAGGATGCTCATAATATTTGGTTGTTTCTCTTTCTATAATGTTAAGATAGATCATTGTCTTCAGCTGTTGGTAGCCTTATCCACTGGTGTGCTGGTAAATATTTAGCAACCAGCTTGGGGCAAGTTATGGTGATCAAGGAGAGGATCCTGATTTGTAGCATTTCCCTGATTTGTATCAATTCCCATAATATAAATATTTCAACTATGGCTGGTTTTAAGCTACCAATGTCATGCCAGTGGCCTGCAAAATTGCTGAAAACTTAACATTTGGCTCTTGTGAACTGTCAGGCCTGCTCCAGCACACTGCTGGCTCATCCTTCCATTATCTTTTCGCCTAAGGGTTTTTAGTAGCCATTGATGATATTCACCTAAATTCATTTTTTCATTAGAGTTATAAAATGATAATATTCGAATTTTCTTCCCTTATATAGGAATATTAATTAGAACAGTCCTATGAAGAAAAAATTCTCTCATCTATTTGGTATCCAGATATAGAGTACACAGGAAATGCAAGATAAATTCTTCTTTCCTCATTGCCCCTTTACTAAACTAGTTTTCAGAATAATGAGTTGGTTCTTTAGTATCTGCCAAAGGTGACTGAGTCTTTTACATTTAATATTATTATAAATTCAAAGTTTAAAAAAATACATACTTGATATCTTTCAATCCATTGCATTTATTCTTTTCTGTGCTCAAATTGTTCCACCTTTTGCTAGTGGGAGCCTCTTCATGTTGACTACTAAGTCCTTTGACACAATCCCAGTAGTCTTTGTTCATTTTTTTACTTTCTTATTTGACAAGATATTCCAAGCTTTTCATACGCATTTTTTTCTTTAAAAAAATTTTTTTTAAAGTTTTAATTTTTGTGGGTACATAGTAGGTGTGCATATTTATGGGGTACATGAGATGTTTTGAAACAGGCATGCAATGCATAATAATCACATCATGGAAAATAGAGTATCCATCCTCTCAAGCATTCATCCTTGTTTTACAAACAGTCCAATTACACTCTTAGTTATTTTTAAAGTACAATTAAGTTAGTATTGATTCTAGTTACTCTATTGTGCTATCAAATAATAGGTCTTATTCATTCTTTCTGTTTTTTGTACTGATTAACCATCCCCACCTCCCTCCCAATGCCCCCTTACTACCCTTTCCAGCCTCTGGTAACCATCCTTCTACTCTCTATGTCCATGAGTTCAATTTTTTTTTTTTTTTTTTTTAGAATAAAAAGAATGAAAGAAAGGAAGAGGAAGAGATTTTAGAAAAAGAGAGAAAAGGAGAAAGAAAGAAACTGCAAAAGAAAGAAAAAAATGAAAGAGAAAGAAAGAGGAAGAGATTTTAGAAAAAGAGAGAAAAGGAGAAAGAAAGA
>CAUYQU010025120.1:0-45014 GCA_963574635.1 Cheracebus regulus
GGCGCAGCAGTGTCCCCCTGCAGCCTTCCCCTCTACACACACACACACACACACACACACACACACACACACACACACACACACACACACACACACACACACACACACACAAGCTAGACGTGGTGGTGCACACCTGTAGTCCCAGCTACTTGAAAGGCTGAGGCATGAGAATCGCCTAAACCTGGGAGGCGAAGGTTGCAGTGAGCTGAGACCACGCCATTGCACTCTAGCTTGAGCAACAGAGAGAGACTCTGTCTCAAAAAAAAAAGAAAAATCTGTATTAGAAAATATATTTTATTTGCTCAGTGTGCTAATAGTAGCATCCAAAAATATTCTTGATGAAATAGTGTTCTTATATAGAGTCAGAAGATCAGTGTATAAGCCTTGATATCAGTTTCCTCTTACCAGCACCATCGCCTTTAATAATAACTAGTCTTCTCGGAATCTTTTTACCTACTACAAGATGAAATCAAATGGCATGTGAAAAAGTATTTTTAAAATATAAAAGTTATTTTAATAAAAATAATTCCAGGATGCTTTTTGTTCTTCTTCCTCTTTGATATCTTTATTTAAATGAATATCCACTAAGCTAAAATCTGATAGGCCTTAGGTGGTCATTTGTGTTGTTTATTTTGCCTTCATGTTAAACACTAGCTTAAATTAGTATTACAGAACTTTGTTATTCCACCAGAGGTCAGAGTCAAAATATGTTGATGTGTATTTTTATGTGTCACAATTTAAGATAACCCAATATTTTACTAACCCAAAGATTACTTGTATGCCTTACTAGTTTCATAGAGTAATTGTCACGGCAAATACGTTTCCTTAGGACTCAATCATATATAGAACTCTGTAGTTCTATAAAATCATGACATTCTTTCAAATATTTATATAAAATAATTTATAAGCTCATTGCCTTGGCATCAGACCAACTTGTGTTTGAATTTCGGCTCTAAAAATACTGGTTATGTGATGTTAGGCAAGAAGTAATTTTAACTCTTTGAGGCTCTGTGAATTTATCTGAAAATAGTAATAAAAATTGTTACTTGCTACCTGTGGAAAATAAGGTATTGTGATATATTGTGTTTGAGTTTCTTTATTACCTACTAATTCCCATAATCATTCTTAAAAATACCATAGCATACTATTATAAAATGGAAAGCTGTGCAACAGTGTTGTACTGCTTCAGGTGGTGCAAATGGTATTTCAATAGCATTTCGTGTGTATGGCAGGCACTACAGTTGCATTAAGTCTTGGATTTGAACTCAAGTATTTTATCCCATTGTCTCCAGATGCCATTAATTCAACAAATATATGTAGGTATTCAGATTTAGTCAGAGACTGGCACTGGGTTAGATGGTGGGAAAACAAAGAAAATGAGAACACCATCCCTTTTTAATACAGTATATCATTTAACAAAAATAGTATATAATTATGTTAGAGAAAAAAAGAGAATCAAGACCCTTTGTTTTCACCTGCGGCTCTTTAGTGCATGTTAGAGAAAGATTTCTTCTCTGGGTGGAGAAGTTGGAAAAAGCTGTTCTTAAAGAGTGGGATGGGACAGAATGCAAGTTTCATGCCACAGCCCCACAGATGGAAGAAGTAAACCCAGGCTAACTTAAGATCCTAATCATGTTTCCTTAGCAAGGTAACTTTGTGCAGAGCACAACCTGCACAACTGTACTTGGAGATACTAAGTTTACAGTAATAAAAAGAGGATGCATGTCACTTTGGATATATTATCACAAAAAATTCACAATGACACAAATTAATGGAACTTCAACATTTTACATTATTTGCACAAAGTCAGATTAATATGTCTTGGCTCATTATTGGATTTAATGAAATATGAGTCTTGTATTTACAATAATTAAACAAAAATTTAAGTTTTTACTGTAGTCTTTGGATAAATGCCAAGAGATGTCAAATTTGTAGAGGAGAACTTCTTTTTTAAAATGTCATTCTCTTTCAATATCTTATATCATGGGCAAGTCAGAATGGAGGAAATATTCTTCCTGTCCTACTTGCTTAAGGCCCTAGATTTTTATAGAAATTGGCTTTATTTACAGGTGAAATGAATATAAGTGTTGTATTATAGTGTGATGTTATAAAAATTCTCATTTGCAGACATTGTTGAAGTCCACATAGTGAGTTAAGCTGGCATCTATATTTATTTTAACCAATACTAGACAAAGTTAGTACTCTTGTATTACAAATTGCTTTTCTCTCAAAAGTCTTGTAAAATATACCACAAACTAAAGTTTAAATAAAACCAACTGCTGTACTTCCTTTTGACTCATAACCCTAAAAGCTCAGGAAAAATATATACACTTTGGGATACGGAACAGATAATTAATGGTTGCCTATAATTCTGAAGCATGTTCAGTCTGGGTAATTACACCAAATCAGGCAGAAACACTATTATCGGCCTTTTAATGCTATTGTGCCACTAGGGTTTTTACCTTTGTTTTTCCACTTGAAATGAGACATGACACCATAATTGAATATATCCTAAAGTTGATGACAAATTTTAAAATATACAAAAGTACTTTCCCCCTTCCCCCTAGTGAGTACTCAAGAACATTTCTAAAAGTAGCTGAGACCAATCTCACAAGTCTAAAGATAAAAATGTATTTTAACCTGATCTTTCTAAATTCTCTTCTGGAGGGACACCAAATATCTTTATATTTATAATTCCAATATGAAGCTTTTAAAAATGCTTTCAAATAAACTTTTATCTATTTTATTGGTACTCTTAGACTGTTCTGTTTGAGTGAGAGGAACAGAGAACAAGGTCTGAGAACAAGCTGAAGAAGCAGAACATCCTAGAATTAGAATTAATAATTAGAATTACTAAGTATGTGAGGAGTTGTTTTGCCCAATACCCCAATTTTCAGATAAGGACATTGAAACTCATTGAATTTAGTATTTTTTTTTAAGTCATCCAGATTGCTTGTGGCCTGTCAAGATCTGATACCTGATTCCCATTAGGAGAGTGCTTTCACAACTCCAAGAGTACTGAGTTTCAGAGCTAAATCTAATGCCAGCTATTTAACAATAATTAAGAAAATAAACACTACTCAAACTATTTTATTGATTGATTGAGATAGGGTCTCACTCTGCCTCCCAGGCTGGAGTGCAATGGCACTATCATTGCTCACTTCAGCCTCATTCTCCTGGCTCAAGTGATCCTCTCACCTCAGCCTCCTGAGTAGCCGGGACTATATTTTATAGTGATCATTTTATGTCCATCACTTTAGCTGCAAGATTGTTAAATAATCATAGTAACTTTGAAAACGTGACACAACTGTTGGGATAAGCAAGTGAGAGAGAAAGACAAAGTAAGAGAGACAGAGAGAGGGAGAACGAGCAATAGATGTGTAATTTCAGTATCTTCCAAAAGTGGTTTTTGATCAATAGAACATGTATTCTTCTTTATTACATTTACTGTCAACATGGATATAAAGAAGATGGAGATTAACTCAGGAGGAAAGTACAAATTGCTTTTCCAATAAGCAATTTATAATTGGAAAAAAATAAGTAATTTTTAAACCCTTATTTTTAAAATAACTTTCAGATAAAGTAAGATCAGGTTTTTCTTCAAGCTCTTTATTCAAAAGATTTGAAAATATTTAGATCAAGAGTATAATACAACATAAAAATTATGTCTATCATTTCATCTGTTAATGTTTATTCTTAAAAAAAATTAAAGTTCTAGCTTGTGGAAAGAAGAGAAAGAAGCTAAAGTCATTGAAAATGGATCAAAGAACCATTTCAGATACAATACTGGTTTGAGAAAAATTTATTGTTTTGGATTGTATAGAATTTTAACTTACAGTGATGCGAAGACATCTAACTGAAATGGACTCATAAGCCAGCAGAGATCTGGCTCGTAATCTCGTAAATTCTAGTTAGTCATTTAGATTGTGCAAGTTTCCCGAGGGATAGTTAAGCAAAAAGAGGACAAAGGGTCAAGAAGTAGACCTCAGAGAATTCTCATGTTTAAAAATGAGATTAAAAAAACTGAGAAATCAGAAAAGAGAAATCAACACAAGAACATAGGAATTAAATGGGTAGATGAAAATCTAGACAATGTAGTATTCCAAAAAGCAAAGAAAAACACCTTTGGAAAAACTACCCTTAAATGAGTCTGCATGGTGTGGGAGTTCAATGAAGACAATTAACCCAGTGTATCTGAGAGTCTCTTGGGCCTTCACAATGTGTCTCTCACTCCCACCTCCCTAAACAACTTGAGAATTGTAATTTACGGATTTGCTTTGAGCCCCATCCCCCAAATTCTGGCATCATTTAGGGTAGAAATAAAGGATCACAAGTATATTCTCAAAAGTCGTTTATGCTTGTTTACCCTTTGTTTGGATATGGTCTGTTCCCCTAAAAACTCATCTTAACATTTGTTTCCCACTGTGGCAATGTTAGGTGGTAGAATCTGTAAGATGTAGAGCCTAAGGGAGATGTTTGAGTCATGGGGGCTCCACTCTCACAGATGGCTTGGTGCTATGCTCCCAGTAGTCAGTGAGTGAGTTTTTTTCTGGCAAGACCAGATTACTTCTCTCAAGAATGAATTAGTCCTCCAAGAGTGGGTTGTTATAAAGCCAAGATGCCACTCAGGTTTTGCCTGTTAGCACAGGTCTACTCCCACTTTGACCTGCCATGTTGTGATTTAAGCATGACAGCCCTCAACAGAAACCAAGAAGATGCTGGTGTCATGCTTCTTGAACTTTCCATCCTGCAGAACCTATGAGTTAAATCATCTCTTTTTCTTTATAAATTATCCAGTTTCAGGTATTCTGTTATGGCAACACAAAATGGATTAAGATGACCCTAAATGGCTGTAGACAGTTACATAAGGATGAGTAATCAGCATTGAAACAATTGTATCTATAATTAAATATATAGGTTTTTTTGCTGCTTATTCCTCTCCTGGGGTGATTATTTTCTTAATTGATATATTGACTTTTCCAATCTGATTTCTTGTTCATAGTCTATTACTCCAATGCTGCCAAGACTGTGTGCACGTTTTCATCTTAGATTTTTAGATCTCAGGGGTAGCATGGGCATCACTCCATATATAGCCTTATTTCGTGGGAAAGAAGTAGATAAAAACAGGGTTAGTACTTTGCCAAAAGATACAACTAATTGGATTCAGAGACTAGTATAAAGTTTCCAAAATGCCATTATGAGTTAACTACAATTTCTCATATTTTAAGTGCAAACTTTATAGTATATTAAGGACAGAGATATTTTATTAGAAGATAATAAAGGCTAGATCTCATCTTTTCCATAAGTGTGTGAATTTGGATAAGTTACTTCAGTTTTCAGACCCTCAGTGTTCTCATATATAAAATAAGCATAATAATAGTACTTTTAAATATAGGGTTGTTATAAAGTTTAAAAATGAACACACATAAACTCTTAGAACAGTGTCTCCAAGTAGGAAGCAGTCAATATATGTTAGTTACATTATTGTTGTTATTGTTGTTGTTGTTCCTTGGTATATACAAAACACACTTTGAACTTCTTCTTGAGGAAAGCATATTACTGTGTGCAACTGATTAAATAAAATTTAACTTAAAGTATGTTCCTAAGAAATTTAGGGACTTAAAAATGTTTAGTTTGATTCTAACTCTGGTATTTATCTAACTACACTTGGGTAAGTCATTTAAATTCTCTGAGTCTCAGGTTCTTCTTTTATAAAAGAAAGCTCGGAAAAATTCTGTCTCATGAAGTTACTGTGGAGATCAAGCAAATAATGAATATGAAAGAATAAATTATAAAGTGCTATATATACGCAAGAGACTGTTTTTCTTATTTGACCCCTCATGGAAGACTAAATCCAATGGAACCTATCCTACAAAACTATTGCTTAAGATAGAATGTGGAAGCAAGTTGTGATAGCACCATTTATTTTCTCTTGTTTATACATACCCATTTCCTTTCTTTCCTTGCTGCCCTTTTGTTCCCTTCCTTCTTCCTTTTTCCTTCTACCTAATATTTTGAATGCTATCCCATGCCAGGTTCTGTGCTA
Source organism: Cheracebus regulus (assembly GCA_963574635.1). Classification (NCBI taxonomy): domain Eukaryota; kingdom Metazoa; phylum Chordata; class Mammalia; order Primates; family Pitheciidae; genus Cheracebus; species Cheracebus regulus. The sequence goes on from CAUYQU010025120.1 coordinate 6,047, forward strand.
CATATTGCAAATAATAAAATATATTTTCCCTCAAGAGATCTCATTATCTAGTATGGGAAACACACTTACAAAAAAGTAGTAAATTATAAGTGCAACAAATAAATATATGAACTGAATAGGGAAGTTTAGTTATGCAATTATTATTGTTTTTTTTTAGGACTGTGTTTTCATCAATTTACTTTCTTTTTTTATTACAGAATCTTAGAAAACAAAAGTTAAGTCTTAAACATGGAGCCATATGTACCTTGAAATAACAGTTATTATATATTTAGGGTATTGAATGTATAATAAAATAAGAAAGTATAATAGTTGTCAGATACATTGAGTTTATTATAGTTGAATAACTTAATCTGAGCGGAACTGCAAAAGGAATTCCAGAAAATATTTCAGATGAGCCTTGAATCTTTTCTTTGCATCCTATCCTTATAGTTATTGTTTTTTGGTTATTTGTGGTAATTGGGTCATATCATAACCTTTTCCACCTTCTTAGCTGCGTCATCACTGAACACCTTCCTGTGTGCTCCAGTCTTTTCATCCACCCATCTTGTCTGACTGCTCCATTCACCTCCTGCTGTGTCTCATTCCAGTTGACTTCTATTTCAACTTTGCTCCCACCCACCTCTTCTTTTTATGCTCCAGTGCACAATGAGTTCAAAATGGCATCAAACTGATCTCCCTTTACTTGAAGGATCACAACATCATTGCTGCAAAATATAGGAAGTTTCTAAGTTGATTCGGCTTTCTTGTCTATCTGCTAGTTAAATGTCATTTTAAAAATAATTCAAATTGCTTAATTCAGACTATATCATTTTGAGCAACTCTTCTTTTGTGGAACTTGAAGGTTTGTTTCTAGCTCTTCTTAGATTGAATATGATATATGACATGACATATCATATCATATTACATTCACACAAACTTACTGTCGGTAAGATTTATTTAAAGCATATTTTCACATATAATTCCATAACTACCTTCCAAAATAAATATTACCTTAAATAGTAAAAATATTTGTAGGAAATAAGTAGTCAGAACTATACTTAAAACTTTTAAAAGCATGTTTTTCTCCATAATGTCCTTGACCTAACAGAACAGTTATCAGCTTGTTGGTTATTATGTATGACTGAATTGACTAAATTTGGGGGAGAGGAAGGAAAAACATAATACAAATAGTTAGATAACAAAAGGCAGTTATGATAGCCATGGAGCTATGTTGACTGTAATAATAGCTAACATAATTGAGCCCTATGTGTCATGCACTGCTTTAAGTGATTTATATGTACCTATTCTCTTAGGTAGGTACCACTAGTATACACATCTTACGAATGAGAAAACTGGGACCATAGATTATAAGTAACATACCTAAAATGAGCTAACTAGTAAGAGGCCTTTCCAGGGTTTGAGCTCAGGTGCTCATGTTTCCAGAGCCCACTCACTTAACCTACAATATTAAACCCTCCATCCACCTTATATATATATTTTGCATAGAATCTAATAAATGAGCTTAGCCAGAGGCAATCAATATCCCATGTCTGAAATATGTATTTTCATATTAACACTCTAAAAAGCAGACTAAAGTCCAGTAGAGCTGGCTGGTGAACTTGTATAATCATAACTTCGTTTCCTCAGGAGGTTATATAACTTCTGTGGGCCTCAGTGTTTCTGGGTGTATAATGAGAAAAATTATAGGCTATGTTGTTGGGTTATTTAATGGATTGCATGAAGTACTAACACAGTGGGCACACAGTAAGCATCAAACAAATAGTAGCTTTTTTTTAGTGTTATTATCTACTAGTAAATGAAACAATTTTAAATAGCAGTCTTTAAAAGATTCATCTCTTTTGTAAGTCCAGCATCATTTAGCTGTTTGCAGAGAAGATACTGAATTTAAGACTATAGGCTTTCAAGAGCTGTTCTTTCTAAGAACATCTGTTTCCAAATTTGCAAATGTGGAAATTTTTGTAGAAGTTCTCAGCTTTTCCATCTCCTTTTGTTAAGTCATGTGTTTCCTGGGTGTTTTCTCATAAACAATTTAATTATTTCTTTTCTTTCCCTTTTTTAACTGACACTTCTATCTTTTCTTATGGATATTTTTGTCAAAACACAAATGTTAATGAATGTTAATAAATGAATACTACTAACACAAGATGGGTAGAAAAACCACAGTGTTATATTGAAATGTAGATACAAGGAATTTGTTTCCTGACTTATATTTGTAGTTTAGAAAAACTAATAATTACAGCATGTCATTGATCTTTCAGATTAGTTAAAAAAAAAAAAGTAGAAACTCAAAGTTAAATCCTCAAATGCCACAAGCCTAGAGAATTCACTATACATTTGGTATTATAAGATGGCTAGGTAGTCCTAATATGTGATTGAAGTTATAGCACACCACAAGTATTCAGTACAAATTACATTCTATTTTCAAGTGGAAAAAAGATACATATGTTCTGTTTCTACAACTTTTATTCAGATTGTTATGTATAGCAAAATTTGGACTATATTTTGCTAATATTTTCTATTTAAACAAAGCAGAAAACAGTTTGTCCATTGGAGAAAATAAAATTCATGTTTTTATGATTAATTCACAGACAGTCACTGAAAAGTTGCTTATGAAACTAACTACCTGATATCCAAGAAGGCTTTTGGCTGTTTAGAAGTTCTCTTCTAAAAACAGGAAGTCATATTATTCTGAGGATAAACAAATGAAATTCCCCAAAGATTTAAAGCCAGTTCAAAAGGTCAGATGGGTTCTAATATTGGCAAAATCATATTTTCCAGATGCAGTTTAACAAATGTAAGGGTTGCCTTGTTTTTTTTTTTGTAAATAGAAATCCTTTAACCTGTCAAAATCCAAATAAGTGAATATTAATATATAATTTAAATAGTTTTAATTGTAAACATTATCCCCAATGTAAAAATCTTAAACATGAAGCCATCCCAGAGATATGTTTGGAAAACTTAAGTTAAAAAAAGAAAGATACAGGTTTGTCTCAAATTCTCAAAATTGCTTATTTGAACTTCCCTAAATGTCTAATATACTAAAGGCAATATGTTAGACCTTTATTTCTATTTTACTTTAATAGTACTCATTTACCCTAAGGCATGAACTCAATTAAAAGTATATGTACTGTTGTGAGAGCTTTAGACTAAGAGATGCAACTTTATGTTATTTATTTTACTTTACATTGCATATTATATATTATATAATTTTAAAATGTAAACTTTCATTTGATTAGTATATATATGTGTTATATAATTTTTATAAATATGCCACAAATAATGATCTACAATACACTTATAGCTTGTGTATCCATTAAATTATGCCTTTTATTTTTTTTGGCAAGGAGAAAGTTATCAGTGTTGTATCAAGGTTGTATTGAATAATTTGTCAAGGATTTAAGTTTCCCTTTACTGTTTAGATCATAGAACAAAAAGTCACTATTTATTCTCTATTTACTTCCTCAGTTTCTGTTTTATCTTTAGTGCCTAAAAATGTATCCATTTCTCTTCTTTTTCACAGAAGCTGAGATTATGATTAACTATAATGTCCTACCTGCCACACAGCCTACTGTTTTCATCTTTCCCTACTCCCTGTGGTAACTGCCATTACTATCTTTCTTTTACAATATTACCGAGGATTCAGTTACACCACACCTCTAGGTTTTCTTTATATTCTTCTGGCTGTTGCTTCTCAATTTGATTGATTAATTCATCTTCTTCTGTAGCCCATTAAATGCTCATGTTACACAGGATTCCTCTTCAGCACTGTTTTTATTTTTAGTCTCTTTTTAACTTTAATCAAGCTCAATTTTCTCTAGGGCATCAGTGACTACATACCAATTTTTATCTCCATCTTAGATTTCTATCTTTAACTCTAAATCTATTTATTCAACCATTAGTTAGATTTCTATCTTTAACTCTAAATCTATTTATTCAACCATTAGTTGGAATTCTGTAACTGGAACTTGCTTCACATTTAACAAATTTAAAATAAATTTAGCACCATCCTTCTCAAATCTGACATTTCTCTCACACTCTCAAATCTCCGTTAATAATCCTACCTGGTTGCTTTAATGTGAAACCTGGGGATCATATGAGACTTATTCTCCCCTATTTGTTACATCCAATCAATCACCAGGTCATGTTGATTCTACCCATAAGAATTTTATTGCTTCTCTTCTGACCCTTTGCCCCTACCATCTTCACTTAAAAACACATCGTCAATTGTCTAGACTATTGTAATACCTTGTTTCCAGTCTTCCTCATTCTAGTCTTTTCTCCTTTCCATTCACTTTCTTTAAAGATCTTCTTCATCTGTTTCTCACCTCTGTTTGGCATCAACTCCTTCCTGCATATACTTTGAACTCTCAAAATACTGAATTTCATGTACCTTTCAAAGAAGCCATGCTCTGTCATCCACCTTTGTAATGGCATAAGCTGTTTTATCTGTATTCCTATTCTATGTCCAATGCCTATCCTCTATTATATTTCTAGCTCCCAAGATGAAACCACTTTCCCCCCTTTTCGCTAAAATTTCTTTTATTTTTAGATCTCTCTATTGTTCTATCTAATATATCCGTGTATAGGCTTATATCAGTATTTTATCTAAATAGGTATTATAGATTCATTAAAATTTTATTTAATATTTATTTGATGCACACAGTACAATGTTGTGTGCTCAACATTGCATTAGATATAAGTTTCAGAAGTAAATAGGAAGGATTCCTGCTCTCAGGTAAATCTTGCTGGTAAATCTTAACTCATGTATTAATCATCTTCTCTGAAGGGTTTTCTGACTTCTACCTCTCCAACAAGTCAGACTTAGGTAACTGTCACTAAGCTTTCAAAGTATCATGCATTTAGCCTTGTTGTATAAAGTATATTTTATTAATTTACCGGTACTACATTGTAGGCCATTTAGGTTCAGGGAATTTGTCCCTCATCTCTCAATTCTTAATTTATAACAGCAACTAAATAAGTAGTTTTCTTAATGAACAAATGAATGCAAAACTTTGGAAATGTTTACAGAACTCTCTGAGCTATTTAAGTGGTATTATATCAAGACTTTAGGTTTTGATTATGTATACCTTTGATTTTTCTATTTGATTTTTGTTTTAATATTATTTTTAATTTAAAATAAACCTAAATATAATTAGTAAATCATTTCCTTTGAACTTTACCAGTTATTTATTGGAAATGAACACTTCAATATGTATAAGCAAGACAAAATAGAAATCAAGGCCATTGTTCTTGAGAAGCCCATATTCTACTAAGGGAGACAACAGCTCTTCATATTTCTATTTTGGATTGGTTAAAATTTTATTTAATAACTTTTGAGGAGTGCCTACTATATGTTGGACACTATGCTAGATATTCTGGATTTTTAGAGTAAAATATGGTTCCCAAGTTAAGAATGTTGTTTTACAAATAAAGAACTAATATTGCTTGCTCATGTCTACAGCAAAGAAAATAAATTATAGAATCATTAACTCTGTTTTGTGAACACTTCTGTTGTTATACATTTATTTTAATGAAGGCATTCTACTTACATCAAAGGTGTTAACCTGGCTTCTAATATGGTTTGGCTGTTTCCCTACACAAAATCTCATCTTGAATTGTAATTTCCATTATCCCCACGTGTCAAGGGTTGCACCAGGTGGAGGTAATTGGATCGGAGTTGGGGTGGTTCTCCCATGCTGTTCTCATGGTAGTGAGTGAGTCTCAGGAGACATGATAGTTTTATAAATGTCTGGCATTTTCCCTGCTTGCACTTCATCCAGCTGTCCTGTGAAGAAGGCATCTATTTTTCCTTTGACTTCTGCCATGATTGTAAGTTTCCTGAGGTCTCCCCAGCCATGCTGAATTGTGAGTCAATTAAACCTCTTTCCTTTATAAATTACTCAGTCTTGTATATTTCTTTGTAGCAGCTTGAGAATAGACTAATAACAGCTTCCTTATGTGAAATGTAAGGCTTGTGAAATAATAACCACTTGCCTTTATCCAAGTCCTGTGTTTAAAAGAGGACTTCTTATTTAAACAATTAACTTTGATAATGGAAGTGTAAAAACAAATGCTGGAGACATTAGTAATAATAAAATTTTTTGTTACATGAGAATGGTGGCAGAATATGCCACCCCCAAATATGCCATTTTGCTATAAGAATTATTTTGAGCTAAAAGCACTTGAAAAATAGCAGATACTGATATTCTGCCCTTTATGTTCCAGGAGAAAAGGAACACTCTTATCACCAAAGACAAGAGAAAGCTACCATGTGAAAGATGTTCTGCTGTACCAGGAGGTACGTCTCTGTACCATCTTTTCACCAGATATGGGAGATTAAGGCTGAGAAACATACAAACAAACTTTGTTAAAATAACTTACCTTTCTTCAGCCTCCTCAGTCATTTCAGTTACTTTTTCACAATTGCTACTCTTTGTTCAACCTAGCATAGAAGCATTTAGTTTTTACTATTTCTTTGGGTGTTTACTTTTCTGTGGGGATTCCCACATATGGATAAAAATCTGTATGCTTTTCTCTTGGTAATCTATTTTAGTTTAATTTTCAGGCCCAGCCAGAGACTCTAAGAGGATAGAGGTAAATTTTTATCTCTCTGCCATATGCATAGTGAATACTGAAATAAAAGTGAAAAGAAATCATTAGCTATATTATATATTAGCTATGTTACATATTTAGAGGTATGAAAGCATAACAAGTTTGGAGAAATAAATTGCATTTGACATACATTATTGAGTCTTACCACTGCATAAGATATTCTCTTTTTTTCTTTCCTATTTTCTTTTGTTTTCTTCTCCTTTTTCAGCATCTTACTCTGCTGCCCAGGCTGGAGTGCAGTGGCATGATCATGGCTCACTGTAGTCTTGAACTTCCTAGTTCAAGTAATCTTCCCACCTCAGCCTCCTGAGTAGCTGAGTCTACAGGTGCGTACCACCACACCTGGCTAAATTTTTAGATTTTTTTTCCTTTTTTTTTTTTTTAATAGAGTTGGGGTCTCACTGTTTTTCTCTGGCTGGTCTTAAACTCCTGGGCTCAAGTGATCCTTCTACCTCAGCCTCCCAAAGTGCTGGGATTATAGGCATGTGCCACTGTGCCTGAACAAGATATGCTGTTATGTAGCATTTTTATTAAATATGCTGGCACTCATTTGGTTTTAGGTTAGAAAATAAGCAACCAAAAAGCCTTAGTTTAAAAGAAAATCGATGTTATATTATGGCATGTATGACTACCAAACACAATGAAATTTTGTGCCAAAATATATTTGCTCATAGTTGTGGATATATTAAAAACAATATGAGATGTGTCTTGGAAATGTTAATGTCTATTATTGCAAAAATGAACAGAGATTCATATAATGAAATAATAGCTCTGGGGTGTGTGTGTGTGTGTGTGTTTGATAAACAGGATGTGGAAACTACAAAAATATAAAAGGTTAACATTTCAAACAACAGTGTATAAGTTTGATATTCCATGAAGAATCATTTTTTAAAAGTGACGTTGTATTTCAATACATGAACATTTTTAAAAAATGAGTTTATGTAAAAGTAGCTCATCTTATGAGGAAATATTACAAAGATAAACTTTTCAAATTTTAAGTTTCCAGTATTAAAAATGTAGTAAGTGTGGTGGGAGTTATAGTCCTGTTTTTACTGTTGTAAATGCAGTGTAACTTGGAGTACTTCTGGTTAAATGACAAAATTAAAATAGTATTCAGTATTTCCTGTGAATTCATGTTAATTTGTGGTTTTAATTTGTTGCCATTCAGAGCAAAACAATTTCCTCAGACCGTTTCCTCATTGAAAATAATTCTCAATTTTCCAGAGCTCCTACCACACAATCTTTAGAAGTAGAGAAGCAAAATTGATTTTCAATAAAAAGGTAGATTACATCCTTGTACAGTGTCCATTATCTCTGAAAGAAACCTGTAGTTTATGATACTATGGATTCAGATTAGCTCATCACTCTTAGTTGCAATTATCTACCATGAAATATCTAGATATTTTTCTCATTACCAAGAGCAGAGAGAGCTCATCTAGGAATTGTTTTCTTGGCCACTGTTAGTTCCTAGAAAATAATTTTGTTACATAAACAAAATGGAGAAGAAAACAGATATACATAAAAGAAAATCTATGTATACATAATATATAGATATACATAAAACAGATATACATAAAAGAAAAACTTTTCAAAACGATGGAACCAAGGATGTTGCCTTTCCTCACTCCTAGTATCAGTCCAAAATGATTAAAAAATAAGGAACTTGGGGAATGAAATAGCCATGAGCAATGAAATAGAAGATAGTAGAAACTATTTCCTGTTAAACTTCAAACTTTTTTCTAGATAGTCATACCAAGTTTAACATGACTCTCAGAACTGATACTTAGCTTATCTTCTCAATTAGAGCACTGTTGTGAGAAATTAGTGGGGAAGATTCCCTTAAATCTCAATAAATTCCCTGATTAGGAGACCTCATAAAAAAGATGGAAGCTCCTTCTTCCACTCTAGATAAATAGCATCTCATGTCTAGTGCTAGAGTTGGAAGACAGAGGATCTGACCATGTCTTATTGCTTCCTCAAAGTTGTTAATTTTTGGATCCACTCCTCTTGTGGAAGGAAAACAAATACACAAACAAATAATAGTTTTTGCTATACATTGCCTTCACACATTGCTATCATTTTCCTTAGATTTATTGTCAATTTTAATGGTAAAGATGAAAAGAAAAGAGGCAAACTGGAGTATAAATCTTAGATGTCTATCTGTGCTACCCACACTGTCTCCAGAGCCCTCAAAATTAACTACCTCCTGTTCTTACTCCATTGCTTTGCTTTTTGGCTGTCCCAGGTGCAGCTCTGGCAAACCCTAGTAAAGTGTGCACTGTGCCCAGCAAAGCTATGGGGGGATAGTTACCTCCATCTAGATTTCAAAGGATGTTTTGGAGAGCCACAAGATCCAGGCAGGAAACTACAACAGAAATCCTCTATCAAGGCAATGCCCAACAGAGCCTTAGAGGCAGTGCCTTCTCCATTACCCTTGACTGGTAGAGCCACCTGTGTGGTATGTGAATTCCACTGGAGAGAGCCACAAGCATGTGACTCCAACCTATGAGACTGTAATATGACCTGTGTCCAGCAAATCTATGAAAGCAGGACCATCTAGAGCCAACCTTTGCCAGGCAATGATTCAGGAGCAGAATCTCAGTACTAGTATGTCCAGAAGGGAGGATCTCTGCCCTAGTAGATTTGGAAGGCAGAATATTGAGCCAAAGGAGATTATTTCATTATTCCAAAGCCTTAAGATTTAATGTTGTATGTATGCCCTGTTAAATTTTGGACTTGATTGGGGACTTGTCCTTCCTTTTTTTTTCTTTCTTATCTCCCTGTTAGAATGGGAATGTCCATCTTATGACTGTGCCATCATTATATTTTGGAAGCACATAATATTTTTGATCTCACAGGCTCAAGGCTAGAGAGGAATTTGCCTCAGAATGAATGACAGATTGAGTCTTACTCATATCCAATTTTCAATGAATAGTTTGAAGATTGAGACTTTATATGTACTTTGTAAAATGCATGCTCTGCAAGACAGGCCTTGGAGATCAGCAGTTATCAGTTTTGTGGTGTCACCTTTGGTAAATAGCATATACCCTGATTCAGTTTTCCAAGATATGGTTTGGGTAAAAATTCCATTTTTTTTGTTAGCATTGTACAATCCTTGTAAAGGAAAATGGGCAATTGATATACAGTATTATGTGCGTGTTGGGTATAGTTTTTCAGAAAGGAGACATTCCAAGATTTCACAGAATTTGGTGTGACTGTGGAGGAATGTAAAATAATCATTTGAAACTACCTTTTACGACAGTGGACCAATAACAGAAAAGTTGAGACACACCAGTTGAAAGCCTTATACTGGAAACTTTTTATTCTATCAAATGTGTTGCTAAAATGGCTGCTTTATTCCAATGCAGGAAAGTCATCTGAAATTGGAGTGGACTTTCCAATGATTATGAAATGATTTCTTCACCCTTTTTTAGGCGGAGTGGACCCTTGTTGTAAAAGTTTCAGCAAATATAGGGAAAAGGCAAATAGAGACAAAATTACTCCATTCCCACAACTATAAATGACTTAGCACTAATTTCTTAATTAATGTTATTAACAATATGCGTCTACATTATATTTAAAATTAGTAGTGAATTTCACCTAAAAAAGCATCAAATTTTAGTGTTAAAAGAAAAATAACAAATAAAACCTTGGACATGACCTATCACACAAGAAAATGACATAAAAGTTGAACAAATGCTATATAATTATAATTATTTATACATTAAATGATTACATACTGAGAAAACCAAGATACTAGAATTAAAATTAGTAAATAAACTGCCAAAAAATATACAACAATAACTATTTTGAAAGCAAATAATCACATTTAAAATGCATATAAACTTATCAAGAACTAGGCAAAACATACATAAAACATACATAAAAAGAAAATACTGAGGATCATTAAAAATGGCAAGTAATAGAGAAATATCACATGGTCTTCGGTAGAAATATTTTGTTGACAAATTTTTTCCAATTAGGCTGTGTATTTTGTATAACAGCAATCAAAATTACAAAGAGTTTTTAATTCAAAAATTTATAGAAATATATCCTGAAAAATAAGTGGACAAAAATATCCAGCCAAATTCTGAAAAGGATGTGTAATGAAGGACACTAACCTTACCAAATATGAAAGTGTCATTTAAACTAGACTGATTCAAACTATAGTGAGAATCCAAGAATAGATCAATTAAAAAGAATAAAATCTCTATTAATTAGCAGAAGAATTAAATATCTGACAAGAGTAACTTTTCGAATAACTGAGCAAGGTTCTGGTTATACAAAAAAAAAAAGTGAGAGGCAATTGGATACATATTTGAGGACCAAAATAGAGAAAACAAACAGAGCTTTTAGTCATGCCTCATATAAGCATAAATTCCAAATGTATTAATGATGTAAGTACTAGAAAATATATTAGATTGATATTTTTATAATGTTGGTATTCAAAAACCCTCAAAGTACATATCAATGGTAGAATACACAGAAATATTGATATACTTGATTAAGCACAAATTAACACATTGTGCTTGGCAAATACACTGTAAAATATTAGAAAAATTATGCTAGAAATATATATTTATGAGATATCTAATTTAGTAATGTTGTTAGTTACAAAACAACAGAAAATTACTGGTTAACATTAGCCTAAAAGTTGTTTAGGGAGTTGCTCACAGAACCAATAAGAAGGCTTGAGAAGCAAGTTTAATCAGAAGCAAGATAGAACAAGTACAGCAAAAGCACTGCACCAAAATGACATATTCTCACTAAGAGGTCATGATGAAGCTTTGGGGCTTTTTACTTTACTACAGCTATCTCAAATTATCTCTGAAAGACTCTATATTTAATTCCCTCCTCTAGATTCAATATCCCCAGCAGATGCATCTGATTGGCCATCCGCAGAGCATTCGACTCTGATATACCTGCTATACCAGGTTGGAGAGGGAAAATGGCATGTCCCACCTGGCTTCCTGAGTGGGAGGCAGCGTGGAATTTCCCATATTAAAAAGGATATTTATTTGTTGGGCAGTCCGAACAATTATTCTCTACTAAAAGAAGTTTCTACTTCTTTTCATTTGTAAATCAAATAAGGAAAAAATAACCAAATAGAAAAAAAAAAAAAATGAGCAAACGGCACAAAAATGCAGTGAAGTAGAAATACAATGCTTAATAAGCCTATCACATATCTAAGTTTTCTAGTAAAGTGCAAATTATTAAAACAATTTTAAAAAGTTGATTATCCAAAAGCATAAAAGTTTTGAAATATCCAGTGAAACTAGTGAAGGTAAGAGGAAATGGATACTTTGATATGGTGTTGGTGAGAATATAAGTTAATTGAATCATCTCAACTGTATTTGTACCACTACATTAGCTTCATAAGAGCTGCTGTTCTTTTCTGTTTTGTTCGTTGCCATATTCGCAAGGACACAATAGTGCCTGAGAAACATTGTAAGTTCTTTCTTAATAAATGCTTGTTCAATATATTAATATCAGCATTTAAAATCTAATAGTTTTTTGCCACATAATTCCACTCCTAAAAGTTTACCCAAAGGATGTAAACAGTGTCTTAGTCTGTTTTGTGCTGTTATAACAGACTGTCACAAACTGGGTAGTTTATAAAACAAAAAAATATTTCTCACACTTCTGGAGGCTAGGAAGTGTAAGATCAAGATGCTGGCAGGTTCTACTGGTGAGAGTTGCATTCTCCAGATGGGAAGAACATTGTATCCTCACCTGGCAGAAGGTGGAAGGGCAAGCTACAAAACACTCTGCAAAGATCCTTTTATAAGGGTCCTTTTTTTTTTTTTTTGAAATGGAGTCTCGCTCTGTTGCCAGTCTCACTCAGTGCGGTGGCGCAATTTCAGCTCACTGCGACCTCCGCCTCCTGGGTTCAAAGGGTTCTCCTGCCTCAGCCTCCTGAGTAGCTGAGATTACAGGTGTGTGCCACCACGCCCAGCTAATTTTTGTAATTTTAGTAGACATTGGGTTTCACCATGTTGGCCTGGATGGTCTCGATCTCTTGACCTCGTGATCAGTCCACGTTGGCCTTTCAAAGTGCTGAAATTACAGGCATAAGCCACCGCACCTGGCCTATAAGGGTCTCAACCCCATTCATGAGTAACAACCCCACATGACCTAATCACCTCTTATAGACTCTACCTCTTCATACTTTCACATTGGCAACACCTGATTTTGGAGGGAATATATTCAAACCATAGCAACAAGTATGCAAAATAGAAATGCAGGTATATATAGATCTTACTTTGTCCATTAAAGTATGAGAAGAACATTTTAAATGTTCAACAATCAGTTATTGGTTAACTATATTATGGTCTCTACAAATAGTGAAATGCTATATAGTTTTAAAAATATATATTTGTTAACATGAAATAATGTCCATGACACATTACAGAGTGCAAGAAAATATCTAATTTTTATTTTTTCAAAAGGAAGGCACTATAGGTGCATACTTACATAGATAAAGGTTGCTAATTATATACATCAAAACAGTAACAGTGGCACATCGTCTATCCCTTTTCTTCTCTTCCCCTCCTGAATAATTCAGTCCCAAACCCATTAAGCAGAGTGTCTATAAAGGTAAGAAAACGACACCAGACAGTAGTTGCAATCCCTCCACAATCCTCATTTCCAAAACAAAACAAACAAAAACACTCTTGACTAGTACTTCTTATTTTTCCAGGCTTATCCATCCTGGTTCCCTGATCCTCAAAATTTTTTGTGATGTATAAATCAAAGACTATTCTACTTTTTACTGCCTAACATCTCTGCCCCTCCAAAATATTCTTCTTTCCTTCCTTATTAGCTTAAATTCCATCACTTTCCAGCATACATCCTCAGCTTCCTCTTGCCTCCCTTTCTTAACAACCATTCTTTCTTCTTGGGAAATACTAGCAAAAAGCAATCCTTACATTAGGTAAGTTATGTCAGGTAATGTTAACTGCCATGGAGAAAAATAAAGTGTGGATGTAATATTATATAGGTCTCTTATAGATAGGAGGCATCTTAGAAAAAGACTGAAGGAAATTGGAGGAGCAAGCTATGTAAATATTTGGGTAAAGAAAATTATAAGTTTAAGAATCAGCCAGAAGAAAGATTTGGAGACAGTTGTGTGCCTGACGTGTTAAAGGAACACCACTGTGGCTGGATACTGTTGTGGGGGGTGGGAAGAGAGGCAATAGTAAAAGATGATCCCAGAGAGTTACAGGTGGCCAGACATATAGGCCCTTAAGTTACTACCTGAAATTCTAACCTCTCTTAACATTTTGACATGTTTTCTTCTAGTTTTGTTCTTACCTAAATGTTTCATGTAGTTGAGATTGTATCAGCTATCTTATTCTCTTCCATTGAGCCTTTTATAACATTACCCCTTTAGCATTTTTTCCAACATATTTTAAATTATTGCATAATATATATATATATTTAAATTATTGCATAATACATATATATGTATATTTAATGTCATTATTATGTACTAGTCATTGAAATTATTCACAGGCAGAAAGAAGATAAGGAGCAACAGTCTAATGATTCTTTAACTCAGCATCAGACCTCTTTATTTTGACTCTCTCCTGACTCTGTAGAACAGTTCTTGCCTCATTTGCAAGACTATGTACACCTACCCTCTTCCTTTTCTTTTTTTGTCTTAAAAAAAAATGTAACCCATAACAGAATCCATATCCTGATAAGATTATTGTTTTTTTGTGTGTGTTTCTGGGGCCGAAACCTCTGCAGTTCTCAGATAGTTTCTATAAAAATAAATTACTCGTTTCTCTAGACTTATTTCTTAGACAAAATAAAGATTTTATATTTTGGACTTGTTATATATTAATACAATATTCCACAAGTCTATGATAAAACATATGAACACATAGTCAACTTGCAATTTTTCAGTTATGAAATGCCAATATAATGTTTGGAGTAAAATAAGAAAGATGCATGGTTTTCATAACTTCAAATAATTTAACTTACCTAAACAATGGGAGAAATATGCTGTATTGAGGATCTTATTAGTTCATTATGATTCAAGGATTTTTAAAACAATGCATGGGTCCTTTGCACCACATAGCTGGAATATGGCTGGAGGTGCTCTGAATCGTAGGGAATCCAGAAAGAGAAGTATAGAATAAAGATTGATAGGGAATACACCAAGCAGATGTTTTATCTCTTGCTTTTGGGGATAATTCTAGAGATTATCACAAAATGGTCTGTGGGAGGTGGAGAGAGAACAGGTAACTGGGATGACCCTGAAGTAGCTGGAAAACACCATGTATTTAGAACAAAGCTCTGTCAATAACACCAAACACTGGCTTTCAGTTATAAAGACCCTGCTAGGCCAGCATCTTCTGCACTGCCTTACTGAATCAGGATTTAGGAACATAACTTGAATCTTCATCCCAAAAGTGATCAAAAGATTTGCATCATCAGATCAGCTTTTACTAAGTATCAGCTGCATATAGGATGTGATGCTGAAAAGCTTCTTTCTGGTTCTTAAGAATCTTGGTGCTTTAGTGAGATAAACTAGTTACTGCTACTTGGCTTTAAAAATGGCCATGGATATTAGTAATGTACTTACCATTACTATTAAGCATAACAAAGGCAGCTGAATTTTCTCTGACTATAACCTGCCTCCTGCTATCTTTGTTGTGTTTGTAGGTATCTGTGTGTGTGAGAGGCATATTTGAAAAGCACAATAGTATGAATATATAGTCTGTTCACTTCTAACTTTAATTCAGAAAATGAAACCTCAAGGAGAAGAAACATTTGAAACCCAGATAAATGCCATTTTGTTGTTCAAGCTTAGGGAAAAGTTTCCTCCCTAAATCTTCCCCATTGCATCCAGATTATGGCTTCTGGTGGAGCTGCCTAATCACACAGTGGGAAAGATACATTAATGGAAGTCAGAAGTAGGGTATTGAATGGACTAATGGAAGCTTTTTAAGAATTCCAAGTACTCTTCATATTAGAACCTTTGTCATAAAGGTGACAATATTAACAATAATAATCCTCTCTAACAAAAGACTAATATCAGGTCTGTCTCCATAAGAGCCACTGGTTCCCCTGTGCTCTGTCCGTAGATGCCCTGATTTCCACTTCTAGTCCTGAGTACATATTGTTCAATTTAATAACCTAAATTTTCACGAGTAAAACAGATCTTCAGAATGAATTCAGTAATTAGCTTCCCTGTTAGGGGGCTCATTTAATTTCAAAGCTAATGCTATCCACATTTCCGTTTCTAATTAATCTAAATATAGAAATGCTATAGTAACCAGACAACATGTTCTTTCAAGAGCTGAAGCTATGACATTTTCATGACATCAGCAGACTTTCATTAGTGATATGATTTTACAACACATTTTAAAACAAATGGAATCTTTTCTTGTTCTTTTCTTGAATTATTGGTTTGGTTTTGTGATTTTAAAATGTTTGAGACCTCTCCCAGTCTGACTTAAGAAGTTTTTAACTATTTATAAACAAATTAAATGTTTTCATATGATTCACAATAGAAGGATAGAGGTTGAGATTACTTTAAGATCAATGTCCTTGAGAAATTTAAGGAGCTATGGAAAGTTTTCTTGAGAAGTATTAGAAAGAAATATACAACTACCTGGCAGCATGAAGTATCAGATTCCATTTGATTAGAGGATTTGGCATATGTTAAATTATGTATTGCTAGAATCCTACCTTTAGTTATTTCTAGGAATATTTATAGATATTTATAATTTGTATATTTTTGTGTTATATGTAGATACACATATGTGTACATATATATCCATATTTGAAGCTATATTTAGTTATTCTTCTAGTAAAAATATTGTTAAATGGAATATGGCCTGTTTCCTGTCCATCCGTAAGGAGGATTATTTAAATGTGGTTAACTCTGTGTAAGTCACATTTTCATACATTGTCAAGGTTATCCATAGGAAGGATGAAATAGAGATTTACCATTAGGTAAATATATTAATATAAATATATGGTGATATGTTATATATGTTCATACTTATTGTAGGAAGCAAAATAAATAAATAATAATTGGTTAGCTGAAGGAGAGTCAAAGTCATTCTAAGCATTTATCTGGAGGTCAATCTGGCAGATTTTGTCTGGAAAAAGTCTGATCAGTTCACAGAAACAATAGGGTTGAGACAACCCCAAGACAAATGTAAGAACTATCTGATCAAAAGGATCACAAACAGAAAATGAAAAGAAGCAATCAGTGAGAGATCCAAGGCTTACTGCCATCAAAGTTACTGTTGAGTACAATGAGATAAATTGGATCCCCCCCTGAATGGCTGGAATTATGATTAGGACAGCTTTCTAAGAATGATATTTTTAAATAGTTTGGATGAGGTTTTCAAGGGAGAATGAGACATTAACAGTTTTTAAAACCTTCAAGAAAAATGGTCAAGCTGTAAGTATGTTTGACCTCTGCTTTCTAGAACCAAAGCGAAGACAGGCTGTTTCATAAGAACAGAGCACCACCTTGTGTTAGTAAGTTATTACACCTCCTTGGGACACCTAAGGGAGACTCTTTCCATGGTATTGGGAGCCTGTCAGTAACGCTCTTGAGTACAACTAGCAAGCTTCTTACCATTTAAGCTCTAAGCCTTATGTAGTGTCTGTGTTTGCGTTCCTAGGAAGATAGAGAAAATGATGTAGAGAGGTGATGAATCAGACAAAACAAAAATAATTTGTATTTTTTAATACAAATGCTTTTATCTCAGGAAATAATATATAAGCTAAATTCGTAGCACTGATACAACATTGTGCATTTAACACATCATATTCATTGCTTCTTAACGTGAACTAATTTAAGTCTCAGATCTCAATGAAGCAATTTTGAATTGAGAATAATTTAGAAGTGCATTATTTCTGGAGGCTTCAACAAACAATTGTTAAGGAACAATGAAAGATCTAAAAATCTTAAGATGAAAGTAAAATCGCCTTAAATCTTTCTAGTAAAGACACAACATTTATAAAGTAAGAAGAAACATTAGTCAAATAGCATGAAAAACCTTCAGTTTCCTAGAATTGCTGCCCTAAAAATTTTATCTTTTACATAAAGAGAAATTTAGAGCCATGCAACAAATTCAAGTATCTTTCTCATTCTTCAAAATTAAACTCAAATCTTAACAAACAGTCTTCTGTGGTCACTAGTGTTCTCGTGGCACTTGATTTGAAAATTAAAACTGTTTTATATTAAAATGGTTTTTGTTCATGTCTCATCTCCTCTAGCGTATCTTCAGGTCTTTGGCTACAGAGTACTGCCCTCAACCTTTTTTTTTTGTTTGTTTGTGGTCCCAAACTATCTAGAAGAGTTATTGTCCTATAAAATTTTCTGTGATGGTAGAAATGTTTTCTGGACTATCCAATATGGTAGTCACTGGCCACATGTGGCTATAGAGCAACTTAAATGTAGCTAGTGTGACTGAGGGACAAAATTTTATTTTATTGTTTTTGAGACAGAGTCTTGCTCTGTCACCCAAGCTGGAGTACAATGGTGCAATCTCAACTCCCAGGCTGTAGATCCATGGCAACCTCTGCCTGCCAGACTCAAGTTCAAACGATTCTTGTCCCTCAGCCTCCTGAGTAGCTGGGACTAGAGGTGTGCACACCACATCCAGCTAATTTTTGTATTTTTAACAGAGACAGAATTTCGTCACATTGGCCAGGCTGCCTGGAACTCCTGGCCTCAAGTGAACCCACCGCCTCAGCCTCCCAAAGTGCTGGGATTACAGGTGTAAGTCACTGTGCCTGGCAAGATTTTTAAAATCTTAATCAGTATAAACTTAAATAGTCTCATGTGTCTAGTTGCTCCTGTATGGACAGAATGGTCCTACAAAAATACCTTAAAAAACACATATTGAATTAATAAATATCAAGTTATTAGAACATTATGTGTTAAATTATTTCTACTTTTTTGGTGTAGAAAATAATTAACTCTTAGCTTCATGTTTTATGTCTTATCGAAAATAAAACTTGAAAATTCTGTAACTCATTCATATGAGAATTTTTTATAATCTAAATTACTGATATAGTTTTGTTTCCCTCCTATACTCACCTTCTGTTCTTTATTCTCATATATTTTTTTAAGTTTTGCCTTTTAATTCTGGATAAGTTCTCAAAAAACAATAAATGTAATTATAGGAGAGTTTTTAAGCATATATGTAAGTGAGCTTGAAAACTATATGAGTAGATTTAAATTTCAACACAATCTTGCCAAAATGTCAAAAGTAAAGTCACAGAGGAGACCTTATCTTATTAAGTCCTTCTCTTCCTCCATCTTGACCAATGGCTTAGAATAATACAACATCCTGGAAAGCTTTTCTGGATGTTACCCTGCAAGTATATAGGCATATAGCAATATTTTACATTCAACTCCCAGCTGTATTTTCATTTAATTTACTCATAAAATATTTATTATTTCCATATTATATGTCAGTCACTTTGCCAAGTTCTGAGGCAGATACACAGGCAAACTTTCTATGTAATACATTCTTAAGGTTTTCGGTTTTGGGCCAGGCAGCAGTTAGTTTTAACAGTTATTACTATATATCAAACACTTAATTCTTTCATGATCTCTGTGGTGGTATCATTAACCTCATTTTATAAATGATAAAAAGCCTTGGAGAGGTTAAGTAACTTCTTTAATACTGTAAAGCTGGCAAATGAAAAAGCCATAATTTGAATTCAGGACCTACTACCTGCAAGCCAGACAATGATAACCATTATGTTTTATTAAATTTTTAATAAATATTTATATAAACCGTTATGAGTGCTTTAAGAGTTTGGTGGAAAATGTTACTAGAACTCAGTGAGTATTTTTCTCACAAATTCAAATAAATCAAGTATATACTTCTTTGATGATCAGAGATGTGGATTCAAACATGGGTGGGGGGAGAATTTTGTCTCGTAACCAGATAAACACATATTTATCAAGTAATATGTAATTTGAGCTAGACACAAAACAGATCCCTTAATTATGTAGTCGAGTATTTGTTGCTGTGCAGACATTTCTGATCATGCATTTTTATTCATCTACAGTATTCTCTGAATCACTATTTGATAAGATATCCTAAACACTTAATTAGATGGTGTTTTGTGTTTAATTATGAAATAGGAAACACATTTGTATTATCTCAGCATAATGGGGATAGGAGGGCATAGCACACTTTTACTTGAAATATGGATGTTTAATATTTTATAATATGAAACACATATGCCTTACCTTTTAAAAGTTAGAAAATTCTGCATTTTTTAAAACGTATTTTTCTCTTTAGTTTTTTCTAGATGTGTAAACACAAAATTTTGTTAGCTTTTTGAGTTGTAGAGATCGTGACTTTGCTTTGTAGAAAAAAACATTATTTTCAAGCGTATGTAATCTACATTTCTGAGGTTAAATGTGAGAATTTGATAATAGATTCATATAGCTTCCTGTCAAAATAGCTGATCTTTATTGTTTTGAACCTATTTCTTCCATGTTTCTTATGTAAACATTTTCTTCTTTCTAATGTCTCAAAATTAAATTTTGGGAAATATTAAAATTTCTGGTAAATTATTACTACTTGATTCACATTATTTTATTTCTCTTTTTTATTATTTGACAAAGCTGAATTTAATTGCTAAACAGTTATGCTTATGATGAAGCACCTTTGTACTACATCCAAAACATTGATTAGTTCTTTAGTTATTTCTTTTAACTTATTGGCAATCATGTATTTCATTCATCAGTTGGAAAATCCATATTTTTGAGCATTTTCAGTACATCCAGCACATATTTATCAAGTAATATGTAATTTTTGTAGCAAGGAACACAGAAGAAGAGAGAAATATGGTTTATGTCCTCATTGGACTGCAATTTTGCTTGAGTGCCAGAATTAGCAAATGTCATCAATATTATTAGATAAAATAAAAATAAATAAAGCATTAGGTCAATGAATGCAAGAGAAATTAAAATAAAACAAGGTTAGTTTGGGTTCCATATTCTCTTTACCGTATTCTTGAGACAGTATTGATTATTTCATTTCATTCTGCCGATGAGGAAACTAGGTATTAGGGAGGCTCAAGGGCTTTTCACCATGAAAATTTAACTCCAAAGCTTATCTTTTTTTCTGTTCTTTCACCATTTTAGAGAAAACTGGAGGTAGTACTCATGCTGGGTTTTCAAAAATGTATTGGGTTAAGGGCAGGGGTAAAGCAATAGAATCCCAGTGTGTGAATGAACATGGCAGATGAGGAGGCTTGTCTGATGAGCCAGAAGAATGTTTTATAGATTAAGATGAGTAAGGCTGTGGGCTAGAAACAGATGCACATTAAATAGTTGATTTTTTTTGTAATAGATTTTGGAGGAGGGCAGTTGCATATTTAAATGGCATTTTAGAAAAGCAAAGATGGATGAATGGGAATAGTTGCAATCAGGAAGGCAACTTGTCGAAAGAAATTGTAGAGAAAACATTGCACTGGACTCAGGCTTAGAACAAGAAACCTCTTCCTAGTCTTCTAAACTTTGAGCTTCTAGAATGAGTACTGTATTGCCTCTTTTTAGACATCTCCTGCTTTCTCCTCAGCCAACTCAATATGCCTTCCACAACTCCTGTTTCCAGTTATATTGCTCAGCAATAGAATAATTTGCAAGGGACTGTTTACTTGTTTATTGTAGGTATTCTCCACAATAATTTTAGAGCCATGAAAAAAGAAAGTGTATCTTGCTCATCCCAGTATTCCTTGAACCTTGAATATATCTGAGAACATAGAAGGTGCTCTGGGAGTGTGCTTTTGAATTTTCATTGGCTTTTCTTTAAGTCATTATAAAATCATTCAAGTTTAGTTTGTGGTCATGGCAGAAATGGAAATAGATATTATGCAACGTGCAACAAAAGTGCTCATGGGAGAAAGGCATACTGCACTGTAACTAAGTTTAAAATGATGGTGGCCTATTTCCAGTAACTCAGAAGGTGATTAGTTTGCGAATTGTCCACAGACCTCCTGCTTCTCTTTCATCTAATTGCTGCCAACTTTTGGCTAATTTTATGCTCATTAACACTTCCTCTAGAGCATGGGCAAGGCAAGGGTGTGACCTTTGAGTCTGTCCATTTTGCTGTTTATTAACAAATTTGGATGATTTGGTGGAATAGAGATTGAAACTATTGGCAAAGATGAATATTTTATATTATTATGTATAGGTTTTGTTTACTGATGTTATTGTTCCTTGTTTACGCATGATCTATTTGAAAGATAAATGTGTAATGTGAATATAGTACACATAATATTCTCTTTGATCATGAACATTTGCAGACACATCCATACATATGGATTATAAGGAAAATAGAGCTTTAAATCCAAAGGTTAAATTCAAACAGTTGTCATGACAGAGTTATTCAGTATAATGGTGTGTATCTTTTATATCTCCTAATGTTCAAAAAGTTAGACAACCTATGTAATTTCATAAATAAATATTTGTTTTAATTAGAAGAGCCATGCATATTTTAAGGAGAGTCACACAGCATATTTAATGACAATTTGGCCACAACCCATTTATAGTTAATAAATATGCCACATTCTGTGATGAATTACAATGAATTGCAAAATAATATAGACATAAAAATATCAATAGGTTGATTAGAAGTTATAGTTTTAGACATGAAGAAACATTAAAACAAAAATGAATTGTAAATAGAAAAATTCATTAGATAAAGTTGAGAGTCAGTCAAGGAAAAAATATTTAACAATGTAGAAAATTTACTGCAGGACTCATGGGATTTAAAATATGTCTAATAGTTGCATGCTCTAAAAAAATACAGTAAAAATGCCCTACTATATAGACATATTCAATTGTTAGATGAAATCCCTCCCCTATACAGTGCAAATTATTATTCTATGATTCTGGGTTTAGCTGGAATTTGCTGCTAAAAGAATCCATTATTTTAATTAGCACCAGTGTTTATATGATAAATAGAGGTCAAGGATTATATAAGTACAGAGATCAAATTGGATCTTTTACCTTTAAGAAAAGCACAGATGGAAATAAAAACATTATAAATCACATTATTTACTACTTTTGAAAAATTAAATGAATTTAGGCTCAAAATTTTATACAGAGGTACAGCAAAATAATATAGACAAAAATAAAGGGTATGTCTTGACTGAATGGAAAAAGTTATAGAACATTTATAAATATGTTTTATTGCCTTTGCTGAGCATCATTTGAATTAACTTTAAATGGGCACTGATAAGTAAAATTAAATTGTCCACACTGTACTTCAGCATATATTTCTGAGTATAACTCAAATATACTTGTCTTAAGCTATGCCATCTTTTACTCGATATGTTTTCTAGAATTGTTAACTGCAGTCAGTGAACTTCTTATTCATCAGATTATATGGTCTTTTCAAAGTTTACATAAAACAAAGTGAGGTATAAATAAATGTATTTCAGACAAATAAATAGGCTTGCTAATATTGGAATTCTTAATTTCAAGTGCATCAAAGCTACTATATTTCTACCAACTACTTGCCAGTGTATTAACACCATAAATTCTATTTGTATGAAAAACTCTGAGGGAGGAGACAAGTTTTTTTAAGCACAATGTTATTTATTTTAGGAATGCCTTTTGACCATTTAAAAATCTGTCAGAGAAGTATAGATATGCCAGTGACTTTTTGATCCCTTTTCTATTTTTTGTTTTGTACTAATTATTCATGGAAAGTTGTAAACAGGACTGGTATTTTCTTGCTATCTACCAGTAGTAGTTGTTTATGGATGGCATCTGTTCTTAAGTCCATGCCAAACACATACTAGCTGTTAAATATTTTGAATATTATCCCAGTTGTAAATATAATTTTACTGGATTGTGCATGTGAAAACAAGAATTTTGCCAGTTAGAAAGCAAATAATTAAAAAAAATAGTTCAGGTTTAGAAAATAAGTCATGTTTACATGTTTAACTGTGTAACAAACCTGTACATCCTGCACATGTACCTCTGAACTTAAAGTTGGAAATTTTTAAAAGCCATGTTGTTTATGTTTTCTTAGAAGTTCACTTTATAAATACATGATAGTCACACTAAAGCAGTATTGTGATTGACAGAAAGGCACCAACAGATGCTTTCAAAAGACATACAATTTTTTGAATAATATAAGATGCAGATATTTTTGCAGAGATAAGTAGGAGCAGTTGATAGCACAGCATGCTCCCTGAGAGAGGAGCTGCCTTCCAGGCCTCAGAGGTTCCCATAAGCACAGTCAGCTGTTCACGAAGCCACCTGTGTGGAATGAGGACGCTATCATGTGCTGGGAGTGCTCCCTTTTACAGGATGTTTTGTCCTCCTGAGAAATCCTTCCAACTTCAGAGGGATGCTGTTCCACTTTTACAGGATGTTATGTCCTCCTGAGAAATCCTCCCGGCTGCAGAAGGATGCTGACAACATGCTTGCCTGCCACCAAGCACAGGAGCCAAGCAACCTTACCACGTTTCTGAGTCATTTCTTTATCACTGTATGAAACAGATCAGTTCTTCCGGAGCTGCCCTCAACCTGCCCAGGCCTCAAGTGTCAGAAATTTTCATGCATTTTTGTAAAATTTTTTATCACTTAACTTAGAATATCTATTTTGATGATGTAAGTTGCTTTGGGCAGTATTATCATTTTAACAATATTAATTCCTCCACTCTGTGAACATGGAATATCTTTTTATTTTCTTTGGTATGCCCTCTTCAATTTCTGACATCAGTATTTTATAGTTTTCGTTTGATAGATCTTTCACTTCTTTGGTTAAATGAATTCTGCTTTCTTGATTTATTTTTCAGATTGTTCTCTTCATATACAAATGCTACTGATTTTCATATGTTGATTTTGTGTACTGCAACTTTACTGAGTGCATTTATAATAGTATGTTGAACAAAAGCAATGAAGTTTGGCATCCTTCTCTTGTTCCAATCTTAGAGGAAAGGTCTTCAATTTTTCCCTATTCAGTACAATGTTAGCTGTGGGTTTGTCATATATAGCCTTTATTATTTTGAGTTATGTTCCTTTTATACCCAAGTTCTTTGAGTGTTTTTTTTTTTTATCATAAAGGGATGTTAAATGTTATTAAATACTCTTTTGACATCTATTTAGTCATAATTTTTGTTCTTAGTTTTGTTAATATGCTATACTAATTTGTGTATGTTGAACATCCTTGCTCCCTAGGATGAATCTCACTTGATCATGTGGGATCAAGTGTTTTTTAATGTGCTGTTGAATTTGATTTGCTAGTATTTTGTTGAGGATTTTTTTTTTTTTTTGCATCTGTGTTCACTTATGATATTGGCCTGTAGTTTCCTTTTTTGTCTCGTTTGACTTCGGTATTGGTAATGTTGGCCTTATAGAGTGAGTTTGAAAGTATTCCCATTTCTCCATTTGTTTTTTAAGACAGTTTCACTCTGTCACCTGGGCTGGGGCGCAGTGGTATAATCTCAGGTCACTACACCTCCATCTTCTGGGTTCAAGAAATTCTCCTGCCTCAGCCTCCCGAGTGGCTGGGATTATGGGTGCCCACCACCACATCCAGCTAATTTTTCTATTTTATATTTAGGTCTTGAACTCCTGCCCTCAGGTGATCTGCCCGCCTCAGCCTTCCAAAGTGCTGGGATTACAGGTGTGAGCCATCACGCCTGGCCTGTTTCTTCAATTTTTAAAAAGAATTTGAGTACAATTGGTATCAATTCTTTAAATATTTGATAAAATTTATCAGTGACACCATGAGGTGCCAGGTTCTTCTTTGATAGGAGGTATTTTATTATAGCTTCAATCTTGTTATTTATTAGTTTGTTGAGGTTTTCTTTTTCTTTATGGTTCAATCTTAGTTGACTGTATGTGTCCATGAATTTATCCATTTTATCTACATTTTTCAATTTGTTGCCTATGGTTGTCTCTAATGATTGTTTGTATTTTTGTGGTCTCAGTTGTTATATCTCCATTTTCATTTCTGATTTTATTTACTTGAATTGTCTCTTCCTTTTCCTTAGTCTACCTAATGGTTTGTTGATTTTGTTTAACTCTTCAGTAAAACAACTATTATTTAGTTGATCTTCCATCTCTAGTTTTTTTTTTTTTGGTCTTGATTTCATTTATTTCTGCTATGGTCTTTATTATTTCTTCCTTTTCCCTACTAATTTGGGGTTTGGTTTGTTCTTGGTTTTCTAGTTCCTTGAGATATGTTGTTGGGTGTATTCAAAGTTTTTCGACTTTTTTGATGTAGGCATTTATTGCTATAAACTTCCCGGTTAGTACTGTTTTTGCTGTATTCTATAGATTTTGGTAAGTTTTATCTCCATTTTCTTTTGTTTCAAGAAAATTTTAAATTTCATTCTTAAATTTCTTCATTGACCCATTAGTCACTCAGAAGTATGTTGTTTGATTTTCATGTGTTGTCAAGTTTTTCAGGTTCTTTTTGTTACTGATTTCTAGTTTCATTTCATTGTGGTCAGAAAAGATATTTAATATGATTGCTACTTTTTTGGATTTGTTCAGACTTGTTTGGTGACCTAAGATATTATCTATTTTGGAGAAACTTTCTTTCATGTGTTGAGGAAGAAAATGTGAATTTTTTAGCAGTTGGGTGAAATGTTTTGTAAACGTCAGTATGGTCTATCAGATCTTGTGTGTAGTTAAACTCTAAAGTTTTTTTGTTGTTTTTCTGCCGGGATAATCTGTTCATTACTGCAAATGGGGTGTTAAAGTCCCCTACTATTATAGTATTGCTGTCTATCTTTCCCATTAAATCTACTAATGTTTGCTTTACATAGTTGGGAGCTCCAGTGTTGGGTGCATAGATATTTATAATTATCATATTTTCTTGCTGAACTGACCCCTTTATCCCTATATAGTGACCTTTTTTGTGTCTTTTTATAGTTTTTGCTATGTAGTTCATTTTATCTCATACAATTATAGCTACTCCTGTTCTTTTTTGGTTTCCAGTTGCATGGGATATCTTTTTCTACTTCTTCACTTTCAGCTTATGTGTATTTTTATAGGTAAAGTGGGACCTGCTTTTAAAAATGAATTCAAGGCCATTTGTCTCTTTTGAGTTTTTTTTAATTACAAATGGTCAAATAACCAAAAGATAATGAAAAAATTGCTAATTATTCCCTCCTGTTCTATTAGCCCCAAATTCCACCCCTCAAATATAACTAACCTTTTGAGATCTTTCCTTATCCTTTTTATACAAACCTTATCCTTACATATTTTATGTCTCTCTCTCTCTCTCTCTCCTCTCTTTCTCTTTCTCTTATCTCTTTCTTTGTCTGTCTCTCTTTTCTTTC
This sequence comes from Cheracebus regulus, assembly GCA_963574635.1. Taxonomy (NCBI): domain Eukaryota; kingdom Metazoa; phylum Chordata; class Mammalia; order Primates; family Pitheciidae; genus Cheracebus; species Cheracebus regulus. Next base: position 32,972 of record CAUYQU010025120.1, read on the forward strand.
ACTCTGGTTAAACAGATACAGGATTCCAGCAGAAAAATTAGTGTGAAGCTGACTTTTTAATTTAATATATCATGGATACCCTTGTCAGTCTATATACAGAGCTCTGACTTTCATATAACTACATAACATTTCATAGTGTAGACATCCTGGAAGATATTTCACAAGTCTTCTACAAGTGGGCATAATTTGTTGTTGTTATTTTCCAGTATTTGTGATGCTCAAGGAAAGCTCCAGTAAGCACCTACCTCCATGTATCCTTACATATTGGCAGCACTTTTATTTCTGTAGTGTAGATTTCCACAAATGATACTCCTGGGTCAATTAATGTGTATATGTCTTGTTTTCATTTATAATGCTATATTATTTTTTTAAAGTTTTAAGAATTTATGCCCCTGCCAGTTATATTCACTAATACTGGTTATTACAGTTCTTTTAATTTTTGTTAATTCAATGATTCTTTGTACTTTGTGTTGTTTAAAATATGTTTTTTCCTGACTACTAGTGAGGTTGAGTATCCTATTTTATGCTTATTGTGCATGTGTATTTCTTCTTCTGTGAATTGTTTCCTTATCAGTATGTAAGCATTTAATAACTTCATAGCTATTAACCTTTTATCATATGTGTTGCAGATATTTTTATTTATGGTGTTTGTTGTAACATGCAGTTTAGTTCTTATATAGTTATACATATTTACCTTTTCTATTATCAATTTTCATTATTTGAGATTGATTTTATTGAGTTTCATGATTTGCTTTAAGAATATCCTCTTTAAGATCAAATAATTTCCTGGTATTTTTCTAACTTGTTCTCTAAGGTTTAGAACTTTATTCTATTTGGAGTTATTTTTATGATATCTGGTAGAGGTTCTAATATGAATATACAACTATAACAACTTTGAAATAGAATGCTATCTATGTTATTTAGTGTTTTTCTAAACATTATTTTCTGTTTAGAGATCTTTGAATCTGTTCCAGTGGTTTATTTTTCTATTTAAGTGCTTATAACTATTATTTTATTACAATGGCCTCATGGTAGGTTTCGGTATTTGGTAAGGTACATCTTGAAAAACTGTCTTTTATTTGTCTGTGCTTTTATTTTTCACTGTGAACTTTAATATAATTCTATCAACTTCGATATAATTTTGTGTGGAACATATATATCTATTTTAAAATATATATTCTCATTAAGAAACATGATTATGCTCTTTAATAAAATTTTACAGCTTTAAGAAATGATCCTATACATTGCTTTGTGAAATTTCCTCTGATTATTTATATATTTTTGTTTGCTTATATAAATAGATTTTTTTTCTCTCATTTTCAATATTTGGTGTTTTAAGTTAGAGGCACATAGCTAATTAGCATACTATTGTATAATCATCAATATTTTGTATAAGAGCATGTCATTTTCTTCTGTCTTGAAGAAGAATTCACAATTCAATATAAGAAAAAATAAGGTTGGGTGTGGTGGCTCACACCTCTAATCCCAGCACTTTGGAAGGCCGAGGCAGGCGGATCACAAGGTCAGGAGATTGAGACCATCCTGGCTAACATGGTGAAACCTCGTCTCGACTAAATATACAAAAAATTAGCCAGGCGTGGTGGCCTGCACCTGTAGTCCCCGCTACTCAGGAGGCTGAGGCAGGAGGACCGCTTGAACCCGGGAGGCAGAGGTTGCAGTGAGCCAAGATTGTGCCAATGCACTCCAGCCTGGGCGACAGAGCGAGGCTATGTCTCAAAACAAAGCAAAACAAAGAAACACCTCTAGACCAGCTACATATGTACCCTTGTCTAAAAAGCAGGTCTTCCTATCTGGGCAGAATAATTCATCAACCAACTGCCAAAAGTTGAAGATAATGAACAAAACACGTGGGGAAATAAAAGGAACAACTCCTAACCAATGAGTTCATTGGACTAAATCCTGGAAGTCAATAAGACAAATATCATACGCAAGAAACTCTCCTCTTATTCAGGAACGGAGTCAGACTTCCACACAAAAATAATAGTTGAGAAAAATAACTCAAATCTCCATTTTAAAAGTAGTTCTATGTAAGAACCAAAAGAAATGTAATTATCATTTCCTATGCTTATTTTCAATGGAGTTCATCCAGAATATCAATTAGTGTAATCATATTGGATATATACTTTGAATTTTGAAATTTAAACTATTTTGGATATAAGGGTAATCAAATTTGTTATTTTAATTCTTCAATTGAAATGGACTTTTATAGCAAGTTAGATTTATATAGCTTACAATGATGGAATCAATACATATGTTATTCTCTTTCAAACTACCATGTCTTCTTTCCCAGATGTTAAAAATTTCAGTGCCAGCAAATTTAAAAAATATAATCAAAGGCTTTAAACTCTAGCTTTAGTTATGTTAAATAAAAATTTTTATCTTTATTGTAGCAAATTTTATGATGGGACACAATTACTTGATCATATACAATAAAAAAATGTAATGAGCACTGATACTTTTTTGCTTTTTAAAATAAACTTAATCACAAAATGAGTACTATCATCTTTTTGACCCTTGTCTATGAATGCTCTGTTAGATAGGTGAATTCAATTCATGATCACTTAACTTTTGTGTTCTTTCTCTAGAATAAAATTTACATAAAGAATGGTTTTCAGTAGTTATGGTTGCATATGAATTACAAAAATGGATTTCCAATCTTGTTGCAGCAGTTTTCAGTAACTTTTCTCAAGAACCTGTAGTAGAATTTGCCATACCTTCTGTTAATTGCCCAAACTTAATACTCAACAGATTTTTTTAAAAGCCTGCTTGGATGAATTTTAATTGCAAACCTCCAAAAAAGCAAGCATTCTGGTCTTATACTAGGTATCTAGCAAAACAAAATATAAGTTGAAGACTGGAAGCCAAACATTGAAAACATTTTATTGTAGGCAGATGTCACAGTTTTAAAACATAGCCCCAAAATTCTTTTATACTTCCCCTACCGAGATGTGGGATCTATGTCATGAACCACCTCTGGAATTTGGGCCCTGAGACTGCTTGACCAATGGAGCATCGTGTAAGTTATGCTGGACTGGTTTCTAGAAGTTAAAAAAAAAAAACCCTGACATTTCTACTTCCTCTCTGTTTGGAGCCCTGAGGCAGCATGTAACAAATGCAAGGCTGCCTGCTATGAAGTGACCACAAAGAGAGGTGTTGGTGGGTGTTGATGTTCTGTGTAGGTGTTCTGGCTGAGCACAGCTGAGGTCCTTGCTGGCAACCAGCAGACCTGTGACTGATGGAGTCTTTGAGAAGATTCCAGCCCCCAGCCTTCAAGTCCTTCCAGCTGAAGCCCCAGACATAATGGAGTAGATACTCCACCATGATGAACTCTTTCCAGATTCCTGAAGCATAAATTCAGCAAATCTAATAAAATAGTTGTTTTAAGTTTCTACGTTGTGAGGCAACATACTACATACAGAACAGTAACTAGAACAGCAAGCAATCCTAAAACATACCAGCCTCAGTTTCAGTGCCTCAGCACGAAAACAACTGTTAAATGTCAGAGGACACTGAAGTCAGGGTGCAGGGTGGGATGCAATTTGAAAATAACTTCAGACAATTCAGATGTGTCCCTTGCCCAGAGGTATGTTCATCCTTTGATGAACAAATAGAGCAATATTTTGAATTGCTCTATTAATACTATAGATGTCCTTCTAAGTTCATATGCTTAGCATTTTGTGAAACCTATTTGGATGTTGTGCTATGAGAGCTACTTCTGTTTTGGGATTGTCCTAAACTGTTTTATAAGAGATATACCTTAGTGATGCTGAGACTTGACCTTGGGATGAAAAAAACATAATTAATGGTATAATTTTATAACCATGGTTATCAGACAAGTTTCAGAACAGTTTGTTCCAGCTTGTCAGTTATAGACTGTTAGTAACAGCAACACTGATAGTTTACACCCTGTCTAGGTGTGATGCCAGTGGGTTCTGCCATTATGGCAAGTCACGTAACAGTGATGACCCTTTGGATCAGTGGAATATGATAAGACCTAACCCAGACTTTATTTTGAGCCCCTGTTTTCTAGGTGTTCCATGCACATATTGGATGTCACCGATACAAGCAAGAAAGTGCATCCAGTGTGGCCTTGCAGAAAGGAGGACAATTGGAGCCTGCATCAGACCACTCTGGACCCCTTGCTGTAAGACAGTCTTTGGCTGTGGTGCACATTCTTACTATAATGCTGATGCTATATTTTATCGTCAATCAGTAAAGTGTAGATTTGTAAGAATTGTGGTTAAGTCTTGTGAATCTTCTTTAATGTCTTTATTTCAGTCTTTTGCAGGGAAATAAAGACTTTATCATCCTAGGTTTTTGATAGCTGGATGTACAAACAAAACAAAACAAACAAAAACTGAAAACAGGCAGATTAACAAGAAAAAGGCATACAACTTTATTAATTTTAATATGTGCACAAGGAAATTACAGAAAAAAACTAATATCCCCCCAAACCATCAGATCTGAGAGTTCACATACCATCTTAATAGGAAAAGGGAAGAGAGATGTTGGTTACTCAGGAATGAATAAATGATTTTTAGGAAAGATGAATGTGTCCTTAGAAGAACAGATAAGAGATAATAGTAGATTCAAAGTTTGTTAGTGTGGTGTCAACTTCTAGTTTCTGCTCCTGTAATAACAGTCAGTCTTCCCAGTTGATGAAACTCCTGGGAAGATGGTTTATGACAGTTGAGTTTCTTTTGGAGGATCTGTCTTTAGGAAGGCAAAGGGAGTTCTAAGAAAGACTCTCCTTGCATTTGCTGTTTTTCAAAATGCCTCAACCTCAAAATAGTATTCAACAACTGTATATTTTGGGTATATTCTGGGGTACCATCTCCTGAACTTCATTATAGTCATATTTGGGGGTGGTATATTCTTACTTATAACACTTCTTTAGTGTCTAATTGGCATAATTAGTGTGGATTTCTTAAGTATATTTTTGTGCTGATTTGACAAAACACTAACACATACACATAACATGCTCACATCATTAGCCACTTTATTTTCTTACCTCATTTTATGGTGACTTCTGCTCTTTACTATTCCTGAAATTCACTATAGTTTTGACTGGGATCAACGGTTGAAAAGGCTTCTGTTAAGAAACTACATTTTTGAAGTTGAAAAGATAAATACCACAGTTCTGTGTACTACTAGGAAAATACCATAGCTCATTGTAGGAAATGGCTTTTTAGTGACAAGGTCAAAGAACATATTTCCAGAGACTCAAAGAGACGTATTGGTATTCAGTATTCCCTCACCACCAGGCAGTTGCCCAGTGAAGTTTTCTGTTTTAGACAAACCTTCTTGTGTTGGTCATTAAAACAGTGCCAAAGTACTAATAAATATATAGTTGTTTCTTAGTATTCTAGTTATTCTCTTTCTGGCTGTCATTCTCTGTCAGTTTGAACTTAGACATAAGCATATGACTTTTTTTTCCCAATGAAATGTCACCTAAAGTAATATAAGTCACTTTTGGATAGAAGTAATAGACAGAAAACAATTTTCACAGTTCCCTCTGCAGGTAAGGAAAACACATGACAAGATGGAATCTCTTTCAGCATGGGTTCCTGAGTAACTGTAGTGAGCATTAGTCCCTAAGTGACAATGCCAAACATATAATGTAAGCAAGAAATAAACTTTTGTATGTTAAGCCATTGGTGGGTATTTGTTACTGTAGCATAACCTAGCCTAACCGAGGTAATAGAGTATCCCTATCTTATATCTGATTTCTTATTTTGCCCTATGTAAATTCTAGGATAAATGATTTGTTGACTGGTTCTTTCATAAAAACTCATCTTCCAAATTTTAAAAACATATCTTGTTTTATTCATAGGTTTGAAATGACATCTTTATAATTAATGCTTAAGTTTTGTGTTTATATTGTGTAACTAGAAAAGAATCTTCCCCAAAATCTGTGTGTTGAATTCTAAGATTAAAAAGAAACATATGTACTCCTTGAAGAAGCCATTTATTTCTTCTCTTGATTTTCCTGCAATGATGTGGTAGCTATGCTTTCAATCAATGCCCTACTTCAGTGGTTACTGGTTACACCCATTTTTGCACGATTACAAAAGGAATACAAGCAACAATAATTTTGAAATTCATTACAATGCCAGGGTTTATATGCTCTCATTAAGCATTAATTGGTAGTTGATGGCTATTGCTATTTTTAACACCATTAGTTCATAGCAATATAATTAGTAACGCTAAGTACAGGAACCACATTAATAGCATTACTAATTGTAAATCTGGAGATAGGAACACAACATGACTGGTTAATTTCCAGACAATATCTCATGATAATTAGCTGTAGGACATTTGAACTGAACTAGAAAGGTAAGTAATTTAAATTTTTCTACAATTTTTTGTTGTTTGCAATACTAACATCACTCTTTAATGTATGGATCTCATTTCATCTTCTGATGTTAACATTCCTTCCTTTTAGATTCTCTTTTGGTGTATGCTAAGTAATGATTCATTTTTCTCCCACAAGGAAAATATAGTCATTTTTAAAAAATGTATCATTTCATATCAAGTCTTAAGAACAAAATATCTTAAATGACTTACTGCTTTTATTATATTGTAATTGATTTCCAATGTTTTGTGTTTGCGCAATGTTTGCTTTGATATGCCAACTCTCTTTACTCATTACTCTAGCAGTAGCAAACTGGCCAACTTTATGTCTTTGCAAGTGAAATTTTATAATAATAGAATTAAGGAAATATTTTTTTCCAAGCTATAATAAGTAAACTATAAGAAAAACTCCAACAACTAGCTATTCTATACTTAAATGCATGCCGCTTGACATGCAGTGATTCTTTCTCTGGCCTCATTGTACAGGGTTTAACACTCTGTAGTGTCTGCTTGTATATAGTTCAGTACCTACAAGGGTGGAGAACGCTTCTTTAATTGACATCTTATTTACTTGCTAAAGGACAGGGTTTAGAAAGCACTCTGTTTTTCTTTTCTGAAGAATTTTGGTGAAATATGTATGAGGTGATTGAAAACAATGAGACCCTCTACTTATAGTATTGGAGTTATTTTGTAAGAAATTATAAAATAGATAATTTCATTTTTTATTAATCATTTTTTTTTCAGTTAAAGTGAGAAGCTCTTCAGAGAAAATTTTGGTAATATGCCATTTCAGGCACGTCTTTGTGCTTTTGCTTTTGAATTTTTAAAAAACTAGATTTCATTTGAAATACTAATTTTCCTCTCTTGGTTTTCCTCATTCTTTTCATATCTGAGCCCATATGTATCTTGCTGCTTCATTGATAAAGACGAAAAGAGCCCAAAATGATGATTTCAGCATTTTAGAACTGTGAATGTGGGTAGACTCTGATTTATAATTTGATCAAATTGGTAAAAAATAAGTTACTTACTTACTGAATTAGTTTAGAATGTTAATTCAACTTTATATTTTTTGCTTTTGTACAGTGAGGGCAAGAGGAAAAAGAAAAACACATGGTTGGTGAAAATCCTTGAAGAGTTTATTTTCCAAATTGGCTTTTGAGGATTTTGTGAGAGTAGTAGCTTTATTATTCACTTTCTCAAGTTTCCAACTCTTAACAGAATGTGTGCTAACCTGTCAAAATGTGCAATGCTATTATTTAGTTTTAATTATTTAATGATTATGTTGTTTCTTTTGGCAAGGCATGCCTTAGCTGATGAAACAGTCTTCTAGGCACTTACAAAATACATATATAAACAATAAGGAAAGCAGTACTTGGAAGGCACATGACGATTCTTTATTTTCCATTACATTAGCACATTAATGTGTGGTGAGTTTAAAGAAGTGGCATGAATAAGTTACTACACTGTACTGTTGGCAATATTGACGTTTATGGGCAATTTAAGTCTACAATATGTGATTTAATACAGTGGTGCTTTTCCAAAGACAGAGTATGAAGGTAATCTTTGTTCAATAAAACACCAAAAGAAAATAAATTATTTCATCCTCCTGGTGATGGTTAAGGTTAGTAGAAATAGTACTACCGGTTGCTTTACTTTCACCAAGTAATCCTTTTTAAAGTAATAGGGGGTAGTTAATTAGTACAGCTAATTATTACTGAAAAATAGTGTGTAGCTGAGTGAAAGAGGTGTATTTCAACTTAACGATAAAGTTATTAAGATATTTTTCCTTGTAAAAAAATTAAAGGCCTTAATGTTAATTAGTTAACATTATTAAATTTATTTTACTTTTGTTTTTGCAATTTGGGAATGGATAGAGTGGCTTTTTCTTTCTTCCTTTTCAGATGATCACATTTATCTGGAAAGCCAAGGCAGGTAACAGAACACGTGCTGGCTTATTGTGGGGAGTCTGTGTACTCCAAGTACTCCAATTCTCATGCCATCTGCCGCAGATTACAGAGGCTTCCAGAAAGCCTGAGGTTTCCAGGATAATATGTGGTCAGTTTTTTTTTTTTTTTTTTTTTTTTAAGTTAATACATGTATGAATCTGTTGTCGGAAGAAAGTATATATATATATATGTAAAATGAAGGCAAGTTTTATGTGACCTGAGAAGGACTGGACTGTGAAATGATACAATATTTAGAACTTGAATAGCCATGCACTATCTGAAACAGATGCATGTAAGCCTACAGCCTCAGAGGGATGCCCTGGGAAATACTCAGAAGACAGTATTTTATTGTTCCAGATCTTTATTTATCTACCAGCAGATGTCCCTATAAGGCAATAATATCTTATAGCTAGGCCAGCTGATTATGAAAATCAGAAACGGAACCACTCATCATATTTCCAAAGATTAATGGGATTAAATCCACCATGTACTTCAAAATGTTTCCAGAGACAGATAAATGCAGTGCAGTGCAAAAGTCAATTTAGTTTGCTTCTGAAAACCACATGGAGGAAAATTAAAAAAAATAAAATAAAAAGAAATTTTAGGAGTTCCCAATCTTTATCAGCACTAAAACCACTTTCTAAAATAAAATAATTATATCTGTATTTTCAGTTATTTAAGTATTCATTTAGTTAAAAAATACTCAAGGTGTAAAAATGACTCTGAATTCAGTAAAATATTTCTTAACTGGGAATATTATTTTTATACATTCTAAAGACTACATGCAAATTAATATGCTTCCATAAGACATATTATTCAACTTTCAAACAATTCAATATGTACATATAGATTTAGGGACTCTGGCAATACCTCTCAAGCTTCCCAGGGGGTGTGTATATAAAAGTTGTGAATCAAAAGTGTCCTCTATTCTACCTTTTAATTCAGTGATATGCTACTTCTTGATGGATGAAAAGCAGGGTCAAGAAAACTTGTTGCAAAGAATAAATACTGTCTTACAAAGTAATCTCTTCACTGAAAAAACGTACTAAAAGACAAAGTTATCATCAGTACTCATTAGCATTTCTATTTTCATAACTAAATAGCTTTGTCTCCATTTTTTATTACATTTTAAGTTCTGAGATACATGTGCAGAATGTACAGGTTTCTTACATAGTTATACACACGCCATGGTGGTTTGCCTGTACCCCATCAAACAGTCATCTATATTAGGTATTTCTCATAATGCTGTCCCTCCCCTATGCCCCCCATCCCCCAACAGGCCCGCGGGTGATATTCCCCTCCTTGTGTCCATGTGTTTTCGTTGTTCAACTCCTACTTTTATGAGAACATGCAGTGTTTGGTTTTCTGTTTTTGTGTTACTTTGCTGAGAATGATGGTTTTCAGCTTCATCCATGTCCCTGCAAAGGACATGAACTCATCCTTTTTTGTGGCTGCATAGTATTCCATGTGTGCCACATTTTCTTTATTCCGTCTATCTTTGATGGGCATTTGGGTTGGTTCCAAGTCTTTGCTATTGTGAACAGTGCTGCAATAAACATGTGTGCATGTGTAGTTGTCTCCATTTTTGAGATGCAATTGCTATAGAGGCCAGAGAACTAAACTAGATGTAATAAAAATTATGGATTTTAAACAAACTAAAATTTCTAACTATCTTTGCTACTTTCTAGCAGTGTGTTAGGGTAAGATTTCAACATCTAGCATATGTGTCTTCATTTGAGAATAACACTAGAAATCTCACGGAATTAATGCAACATTAAACAAGATGATTTATGAACCTAGTGTCAGTCCTTTTACTTCACATTCCTCAATAAGTTCTTTTACATTTTATGATCTCAGTAAATATAGTTGACTTTTTTGGGAGGAAAAGGCGCAATTATTTCCTATTATGGGACTTAGAGAATGAGTCATGAATATGGAAGAGGCAAAATTGGTGCTGAACCTAGAAGCATTTTGTCAGGCAAAAAAAAAAAAAATTCAAAAAAAATTTCAAATAGTAGAAATACTTTACAAAACAAGAGGTATAATAAGCAATGACTGTTTTATTGCTGAGCTTCTCAATCTCCATGGAATGTATACACCCCAGGCGTCTTCTCTAGTGCTCAGCCAATATTGCAAGTCCTAGACCTATGTAGTGTATGTTCATGGACAATCTATTTCCCTCAATGGCAAGTAATTTTAAAATAGTATCTTTTCTACTCCATAAATGGAGTAGAAAACCAACTTGATTGGTATTTTTACATGAAAACAGAAGTTTTTTAAAGCCTACTGACACTGAAAAAACTCAGAACATGTAACCTGTGCCATTCTGGCTTATTATTTTGCATTAAAAGAATTTGAAAAAGAATAGATGCAAAAGGGCACTCTGATCTTCCTTCTTTTTTTCTGAAAGCAGGAGATAAAACTTCCATGTGAAAAATTTATTTCCTGCACTTGGGGAAACTAAAACATGTTCATCTCCAGAAACGAGGAATGGAAATAAATAGAAATCTGTATAAATAAACCTTGTTAAATTAACCTTTATCTTTCTAATTACTAGTTACTTTTTCACTATTAACTGTCTTAGCCCAAACCCCTTTGTCTTGTTACATTTTCATAATTTACTACTCTTTGTTCAACCCTGTATGTAAGTGTTTTGCTCTGTTTCTTTGAGACTTTATTTTATCCTTAGAACCTCCATGTACATGTAAAATTTTGCTGAATAAAATGTGTATGCTTTTCTCCTCTTCATCTGTTAATATCAGTTTAATTCTTAGGCCCAGCCAGAAACCCTAACAGGGTGGAAGAGAAAATTTCCATCCCCTGCATCATATACTCATTGTCTCTACAAGTATGGGCACTTTTGTAGAGATGTTTTAGAAACACACATCACAGAGTCACATGAGAAAGAAGGAGACCCTTTGGAGGATCACCGTTATTACAATATTAGAAACTATGGATTCTAGTTGAGGAAACACCTCGAGGAGGTGAGTGTCAAGCCTGCACATCTCTAAAGAAGACAAGGTCAGGTAGGAGAACTGGAAGTGGGAGTGTGCCTGGCACAGGCTTCCTGGTAATAAAACAGAGGGATTTCTGAGGTTGAGTGTGATGTCAATCAGTGAACGAACTGCTCAACAATATCTCTTAATGAAATAATGAATTTCTTCAGTGTGCTTCTTGAAGTATATCCCATTATGCTTTGTGGGCTTAACATTAGTGAACAGTTCCTTAGGTAAAGTTCTAGAATCACCCAAATAATACTGTTCAGGAACAATGATTTCCAATTGACCATTTTCATATAAGATATAATTTAGCTTACTTGGAATAGCAGTGACTTGCCTTGTTTCAGGGAATCTGTGTACTCAGATTGACATGTGCTATGGTTTGAAAATCCCCTCCAAAACTAATGTTGAAATGTAATTACCATTGTGATGATATTGAGAGATAGGACTGTTAAGAGGTGATTAGGCCAGGAGGGCTCTGCCGTTATGAATGGATTAATGCCATTATCACAAAAGTAGGTTTGTTATTGTGAGAATGGGTTATTTTTATTATTTTTTAAAATTTTTTAAATTTTTTTATTGCATTTTAGGTTTTGGGGTACATGTGAAGAACATGCAAGATTGTTGCATAGGTACCCACATGGCAGTGTGATTTGCTGCCTTCCTCCCCATCACCTATATCTGGCATTTCTATAGCACGGTAATTTCTTAATTACCATTTCA
>CAUYQU010025121.1:0-12122 GCA_963574635.1 Cheracebus regulus
TCTTTTGCCAACCTGATAAAATTATATTAACTTTTCTGCTTTTCTTACTCTACAAAGAAGGAGGCCTCTACTCATTTCACTTTAAAAATTTAAAAACCCTGTTTATCAAGAGCAGATAAAATGCTTATTGTAGAGAGGAAAGAAAATGTTACCTACCAGAGATAACTAATGTTAATAGATGTGTGTGGGGGGGTCTATATTAAAACCATTTTTTTCTTAGGAAAAAAAAAAAAAACAGATAATCCAGCATATGCAGTTTGTATTCTGCTTTCATAGTCTCTAATCACTAAAATGACCCTTATTAGGCATCCAAGCAGACTTCAGAAAGTCCCTAGGAGGGGAGCTGCCACCCCCTCTCTCCAATCCCATTTTTGCAAGAAGCCATTTATGGCTCAAAGGTAATCCCCACAACCAAAGTTCTCACTTGCCACACTGCCCTGTGTGGCCTGGACGGCTTTCCAGAAATGCCAGAATTACCTGAGTTTCAGTTGTGATCGCACCTCTCCAAACTCCAGCTGGCGCAGTTCATTGTAGCAGGCCATGATGTTGGGGTTTTCCACATACCTCTACAAACAGAAAGAGTAATTTTGTGGATAAACAAAGGTGCTTCTTTAAATTATGTGTGCCAATAAAAATAACTCTTTAAACAAACTTCTCAACTTGGCAACTAAAATCTAAGAAATACTTTGTTATCATAAATGATGAACAGAAGGTTAAGAGAGAAAATTTATGGGAACCAAATTAGCTTTTTAAAAAGTAGGGTTTGAGAATGCTTTTCTTTCAGTGCCTTCAGTTAAGAGCATTTTGGTTGTTTTCATGTCAATGATAAAGCAGAGGCTAGAACACGTAGAGGAGGAAATTTATTAACTAAAGTCCTATTTATATTAGGCTTTCAGAGTATATTTAAGAACAACATTGTGTCCTTTTTAAAGTCATATTAGCTTACAATAAACAAAAATACACTTGCATTTCTATTTGCACCTGTATTTCACAGGGGGAATCTCAACATGGGCAACATGTTCCTGAACTAACCACCAACAGTGGCTCCATGAAGCCGGCAGATGATTATCTTCCCAGCAGAGGCACTGGCAGAGGCCATGGGTAGATTTGCCCAGCGTCTTTTACAGCTGTGGACATTAGGTATTTAGTATAATAATGTTTACCAAGTGGAAATATCTCACAACAAAGTGAATTACATACATAGGTCTGAGAAGATGGACCCATTCCACCATCAAATTAAATACTCCATGAAGACATCTTAGCATACACTGTGTTCTGTCATACAGTTCTATTCAGATGTAAGAATATTTGTGAACGTTACTCCCCACTGTTTCTAAAGAGCTCTTTGCTTTTTATCTGCACAAAAAATGGACAATACTCTACCTGGCTGGGGAGGAAGCTGATGCCTAAAAGGTGGGGCCTCTGCAGACCACTATCTATAAGCCCCAGCCAGACCAATCAGGGACAGGGGGCCCCTTGAGGAGTTCTTTCTACTACCATGGTGAACACAAATAGCCCGTTTGAACTGTGATCAGGGTCTTATCCAGCCCTTAGTTCATGCCTGTATGATTGTATATGAGGCACCTAACCATCCTGAGCCTGCTTCCTCAGGTGTAAAGCAAGAAAAATCATACTGTTCCTACCCAATGCAGATCACCGTGAGAATAAAAAGAGACAACGGGAGAAGCATTTTAAGTACAAACTGCTGCACTAATGTAAAGAACAGCTATTGTCACCCTCACAAGGGAAGGCAAGACCTGTTGTCCAGAAGCATGATAAACTCTGTGCCTATAGGCCAAAACAGAGCCCCTTTCTCACCCCGAGGTCTGACAGAGGTGACATGCCTACCAGCTCCCACCGACTGAAAGGGGAGGAGCCTGCTAGACCTGCTGTCCCCATCTCCATCAGCCAAGACCCCAGGGGAACACCCAAGAACTCTGGACAGGAACCCACTTCTGCCTGGGCAGGGACAGGGAAAAGAGACTTCTTGACATAGTGCTTGTGCCACTCTGAGAGATAAGGGATGGTGTCTTGAGATAGATAGTGGTCCTCAATTCCTCTGCAGGTAAGATCTTGGGATGAGGGGGTTGTAGAGGGAATGTGTATTTATCCATTTCTATAAATGGATTCCAATGCATGCAATCAGATTTTTTACTGGGTCTGAATGTTATGTATTCACCAAACTTTTTTACCCCAAAGGCAGAAATCAAGGTAAAAAAAAAAACTAGCACATGTGACCAAATGTACAGCATCTTGCTCCTCTGTCTGCCACCTCCCGCAATACTTCTGCGCTGCTATGTGTTTTTAAACATTGTTCTCTGTATCTAAACATCTCATCTTTCTGGCCCCTTACCAACTTTCATTTCTGTCCCAAGGACCCCACAGGGCATGGAGGGTGAAGAATCAGGTCCAGGGATCCTCAGAAATCAAGCCTATTTATTCCCTTTGCTTAAACAGCAGTTAGTCTCCTCTCCCTTAACCTCCTCCCATGAAAGGGGCTGGGACTACAGATCCTGTAGACGTCTAAGCTAACTCAACCTCACTTTCTCCAAAGCATATCACGCCCACGGCTAGGACCTGAGGCCATCTTTGCTAGGTCTCCCCCAGTGGTTCTCAATTCTCAGCTGCATGTTAGAATTACCTGCACTTTGAAAAAATACCAGCATGCAGGCCCCTCCATAGGCCAACTGAAACAAGAGTCCCTGGGGATGTTACTCAGGGGATTCTAATCACACCCAGCAATGAGCCAGTAAATGCTCAATGGCCAAATCCAACTGAGGAGGCTAGCATGTCCTCCATTTACTTTTCAATCCTGAACCATGGCTAATCCACAAAACAGCTCATATTCCTTCCCACCCCGCACTCCCTGTACCAGAGATCTCATTATGGTGTTAACTTTCAGATTCAAGCCCTGGCATCACTGACTATAGCCATGACTGGGAGAATCCCCTTCCTCTAGGTCTAACTGTTCGCCTCAGGAACCTGAGCATCCCTTTATTCCTTAGCACTCGTGGTCTCTGAGGACTGGTCACCCACATGAATTCCTCGCCCACAAAATGGAAAGCCTGCCACTACCTCCACATTTCCCAAGTCAGGTGCTTCTAAAGTGACTACTGTAAAGCTTTCGGGCTTTTGCATGGAAGTGTTCTCACACGAGCATGCACCTAAAAGTGGTTCCATCGAAGTCTTCAAGGGATCCCTTGATTAAGGGGTACAGGCATGAGGGGGCAGCAAGAGTGTGTGTGTCAGTTACTTTTCAAGTTAGCTCCATGATAATACAATAATACAAAGAAAATATAAGGACCAAGATTACTTGACCTTCTACCAACCAGGATGCTCTTTCTGGTCCACAGAACTGTGCTGATAGAATTCTTGGGCAGAATTTCAAACACAGCACTCACCAAACACAAATTTCCAACACTGCATCTATGTACTTTCAAAGAGACCTCAAACAAAGATAAGGCTTAATAATCTCATGTCGCTGTACATAAGCAAATAACCAAAGGCAGAGGGAATAATATATCCCCCAAATTTCACTAGAAAGTAGAAGCTTCTAAGGTTCTTCTTAAAAGGAACAGCCAGTTTTGCAGCCTTATTTACTGCAAAAGCAAGCAGCTTAGAGAAAGATGATGCAAAGATCCATCAGGAATAGGGGACTTCTGACTTCCAACCTGGGACTCCTTACTGCTGGCTGAGTAAAGTGTTCTCATACAATTTAACAGGGATTACCAGAGGGCAGGGAATGGAGACAGGTGCTGATGTGTGTGTATGTTGCGGGCGGTTGTCCAAAAAGGGGGAAACCCAAGAAAGCCACGACTATGTAATCAACAGTAACCTAACATGTGCTTTTTATATAAAACTGTATTTACATTTAAACTAAAATCTTAAATTCCACCTAATCGATATTAATATCAGTATTTGTGTTCTTTTTCTCTGCAATTACTTGCTACCTCTTTGTTCCTTTACTTAAGCTCTTTTTATCACATTGTCTTACAAGTGTTATAGACTTGTGCTTTTTAAACCCAATCTAACAGCCCATCTTTCAAAGGAAGAAGTCAGCCCATTCATATACTTTTGCTTTTATTCTTTCCTTTTTTCTTTTTTTTTTTTTTTTTTTTTTTAGAATGATTCTTGCTCCCGTTGCACAGGCTGGAATGCAGTAGTGCAATCTCGGCTCACTGAAATCTCCACCTCCCGGGTTTAAGCAATTCTCCTTCCTCAACCTCCCAAGTAGCCAGGATTATGGGCGTGCACCACCACATCCGGCTAATTTTTGTATTTTTAGTAGAGACAGGGTGTCACCACACTGGCCAGGCTGGTCTTGAACTCCTGACCTCTGGTGATCCACTCGCCTTGGCCTCCCAAAATGCCTGGATTATAGGAGGCATGAGCCCCCGCGCCCGGTCTGTTTTTATTCTATCTCACTTTGTGTTTCTGACTGATTTTACACTGTTTTCCTCTTTCTTCTGTTTCCTAATTTGATCAAGTTGCTGTAAACTCCCTATTTCCTCTTGTTAATTTGGAATTTTTATCCAACTTTCCTGCTCTGTCAATGGTTACCTTCCTTTTCATCATCTCAAAAGCAGACATAGATTTCTTTACGATTATTTGAAAAGAAGATACCAATTACCTCCAGAACAAAGTATCTCCTACAAAGTGATGCTCTACTCTGCACATTTCCCACAAAGATGCATATTTCCTGGGCTCATGCTCATTCTGTCTCTTAGATAAGCCTATAGAATGCCTGCATCCTTCTCACGAACCTTGCCAACACCTAGGGTTGACTAAGTCTAGAATTTGAAACTGAGTTATTATTAAAATTCCTCTTTGGATACATCCCTTCTTTTAAAAGATTATACATTCTAGTCTATGTTTATCCTTTTGGGACTAATTTTATACATACATGCATAATTGTGGGCACATTTATAAAGACAGAGAGCCGGAGAAAGCAGGAGGTACCATCACGAAGTATGCACATGGCAGGGTTTATAGCTCACTACTTTTCCCTCCTCTCCTCTTCACATTCCTGTTTTAGTTATTTTTTATATGGTTAGAGTCCTTTTCTGAATTACTTTCCTCAGACAGAACTCTTGGGGAAATATCTCTCTGAATTTTATGTATATCCCCAAAAGAAAGGTAAGCAAAATCCTCTCATCAAACTAGACATTATTATTGCTTCATACAGTATATATGTATCGATATTTACCCTATACAGACCATTTTCTTTACTCATCTCTTGCATTTCAGACCTTCCAACCGGGGTTCACATTCCTTCTGGTTGAAGTATATCCTTTAGAATTTCCTCGTGAGGATCTGCTAGTTACAAATTCTCTCAATGTCCATATTTCTGAAAGTCTTTATTTCACTTTCATTTTTCAAAGATATTGCATTGAAAATGTTATTCCACTGTCTTCTGTTTCCCATTTGCTGCTGCTGAGAAGCTAGCTGTTAGTCTGTCATTCTTTGGAAGGTAATCTTTTTCTCTGGCTGATTTTCAGCCCCCTCCCTCCTTTTTTTCTTTTTTTTTTTTTACAGTTTCACTATGATGTGTCCTCTTTTAAAATTTACTCTATTTGGATATGTTAGCATTCATGAATCTATGAATTAGTTTTTCATCAGTTCTGGAAACTTTTCAGCTAGTAACTCATCAAATATTTCCTCTGTTCTATCCTTCCTCTTCTCCTGGAACTCCAGCTATATATACACTAAAACTTCACATGCTATCCTCCACATTTCTTCATCTTTCTAACTTATTTTCTGTCATTATATTTCTGTGCTACGTGTGACCTACTAAATTTTAAATTTTTCAGTTATTGTGTTTTCATTTCTTACAATTCAGTTTCGTTCTTCACAAAAATTTGCTATGCCATTTTTAATAGTTTCCTATTCCTTGCAGATATTCCCAGCTTATCTTTTCTTTACATATAGTAAGCATACTTGCTTTATAATTCATGTATCATAACTAATCTCTGAGGGGTGTGAGGGTCTGTTACTAGGTTTTTTCCCTGCTAGTTTTTCCTTGGGATGCCCTGTCATCTGGTGGATTGACTCCAGCTTTGACTGACTGCTGTTGGCTGCCCTTGAGCAATTTATTTGTGGAGATCCTCTGAGGTCAAAGATGAAGCTATCTTCCTCTGGGGAGGATTTGGTATTTGCTTCTGCCAGGCACTTAGGAGTTCTACTCATCCAGAAAACTTGAAACTAAATTCACAGCCTGAGGTTTCTTGATTACCTTGCTTATACAAAGCTGGGCTACAAATCTGCCCAAGGGTCAGCCTTACTTAGGTTCTCTCTGTATGACTCCCAAGGCCTCATTTGCAGCCAGCTGACCGAAGCCCCAAGTAGCCTTTTTGCTTAGAGAAACCAACAGACTGAAGATGGAAGTGGGGAGAAAGAGAGCTGTGTTTGGGTTGTCTTATTTCCAGAATCCTTGAACTGGCTTAAAAAGCTGTAGGTATACATTCCAGCATCATAGTAACACATCTTGTGGTATAATTTTTAGTGAATATGCCATTACAGGAGCTTTTATTATGTTTAGATGACTTTAGCAGGCATACTTTTGAGAGACTAAGAATGTGAGATGTTATAGATTAGATTAGCAGGTTATAAAGTTAAACCAAACTGTAACAGAAGGACAATTTTTTTTTTTTTAAAGTAGGGTTGAGGCAGGTTCTCCTTACATGGCCCAGGCTGGTCTCGAACTCCTGGGCCCAAGGGATCCTCCTATCTCGACCTCCCAAAGTGCTGGGATTACAGGTATGAGCCACCACCCCCGGCCAGACAGTAATTTTTTTCTTCAAATTAATTCAAAGCTTTTGCTGGGTACTGAACAGAGATAAAATAATTTCTCAAATTGAATTATACTTGTATAACAAAGAAGTGAGTACATACCCTTGTAAATCCAGCAGCAATGAGGGGCATTACGGACAACTCTTCTCTATCCACCCTTCAAAATAACACAGTAAAGAACATAGACATAGTGTTTATCAATTACATCTCACCTCTTTTACTCTACTAATTTAAATAACACTTTGTTATGTAATGAGTACTTTTGGATGAGTCAGATTTGTACAGAAACTTAAAGGATAAAGTTGAAAACTGTTTTCTGTTTCAATTTCACATTTAGCTTTTTGGAATTTATATTATAATACTTGAAATACAGAAACTTCATTAATAGCAGGAATACAGGAGTGTCCATACATCTTTTTAATATATAAATTTTTAAATTTAAACTAAGTTAAATTTACTCCTATTTTCTTCGACTTCCAGTTTTGTTTTTTTTTTTATTCCTTTCTCCCCTACAGCTCAGGAAAAGAGTTTAAAGGACACAGAAACATTTCTTCCAGCTATAAAAATATGTAAGTTAAATAACATTAATTTGAATACTTGTCTTTCTCCTAACATATTACTCTTCTTTCCTTACCTCCAATTTAAAGGTGAAATCTAAGATTCCCCCCATTTATGTGTAATTCACCTCAGAGACATTTGGAGCTAGAAGGCCCTAGGAAGATACCCCTGGAAAACATTCATACTTTTAGAAATTGAATTCTCTCATAGTGTGCCTGTTTCTAAAGTGAAAGTTTAAAATCACAAAAGTCTAGCATGAAAGCAGAAAGTCCTTCCAGGAAGTTAACTGGAAAAGCAAAATAAAATAAGAAAGAATAAAGAAGAAAAAGCCACACTACAAAAAGGTGTGCCTGGCACAGTATGCAAGCTGTTACTATCTGTTAAGAGCAATTATTACACTGACACATCAATTTCAACATTAAAAAAATGAAATTTTACCTCCGTACTACACCAACAATAACTGTGTTTTCTGAGAGTTTTGATGATCTGATAGACCTTAAAAGAAACACAAAACTTTAAAATAAATTTTAAAAATGTCCTTTAAAACCAAATATACTTAAACAATTACAACAATTAAAGTTGGAAGAGGGGCAGAAGGGAGAGTAAATGATCCCCTCCCTCTCTGAATTCACCTTCTTGACTACTTGATCTTTCTCTCTTTTAGGGGCAAATTCCTGTTCAGTAGACTGTGATAACTGTAACAGTTACGAAGTATGAATTAACAGTTAACTAAGATGATGTGCATTCTACTTGTTCTGATCTTTGTTAACCTGCCTTGTTTCAGGTGGAGTATTTTCCCTACTTTGAGATTACATGAAAGAAGCCATTTGTCTCTTCTTCCAAAGGAAAATGCAAGTTTATGTCCATTACCACAAGGTGATGGCTGTGCTTACCAATGGGGATAAAGGAGCCCAAGGGCTGGCTCCACTGAATTCTAAGGAGCACAAAGGATGAAGAGTTTCTAGGTAAAATGGAACCTAAATTAATAACCAAAAAAAAAAAAAATCCCAAACTAGGAAATGCAAGATATTATAATCTCTCAGAAAGAAGAGCATCAACACCTGATGAAAAGGTTAAGAACAGAGGACTGGTCTAGAAAAGTACATGAGACTGTTCCACTGAAGTTACCCAAAAAGTACGAAGCTTCCCATACAGAGTGAATTCAACGCTTCTGCAGAAGCAGCTTTAGAGGCCATGGAGAATGAAAATACAGCCAAAATATCAGAGAGAGCAGAAATAAATGTGACACAGAGCAGGAGAAAGAAAAGAAGTGCTTCACTGGAGATATGCAACAGCCTTGAACTCATCCTACACTGGGAGAAGAAAGCAGGACTCTGGAGAAGAACTAGTCTATAGGAGAAGGAAGGAACTTGCCCCGGACCCAGAGGAAGAAGACTCATGTTGCAGAAGGACTCTAAAAAGAGGGGAATACAGAGGAACATACCCAGACTGCCCTAGTCAAGTCAAAGGTGTGCTAGCCTCCTGGAGAATGTGTCTAGGATGGGACAGAAACCAGTCAAGACTCACCGCATTTGCTCCAGTTGTTAGTTCAAGGAATAGAGCCACTTCTGAATCACAGAATCCAGAAAATAATTTGAGTGACTAGCTCTCAATTCTCCCAAAGATGGTACATAAAATAACCATTCCAGATGCATAAGCAACTCATCATACACAATGGATGCCCAAGTCATTTTTTGAGACAGGTTCTCATTTGTCACCAGACTGGTGTGCAGTGGCACAATCACAGCTCACTTTAGTCTTGACCTCCTGGGCTCCAGCCATGAGTCGCTGGGACCTGTGGCACGTGCCACTGGCTAACTTTTTCATTTGTTGGTCTCACTACACTGCACAGGCTGGTCTGGAACTCCTGCATTCAAGCAGTCCTCCTGCTTTGGTCTCCCAAAGTGCTGGGATTACAGGCATGAGCCAGCAGACTCAGCCAGATGCCCCAGTCTTAGCAGACTTTTCCTATAAACGTCAGAGAGTAAATATTTTAGGCTTTGCAGGCCATATGGACTCTGCCACAACTACTCAACTCTACCATTGTAGCACAAAGGCAGCCACACATAATACACAAATGAACGGACATGACTATGCTCTGCTTTGCCCATTCCTGCCTGTGGGCATTCAGGCTTCATTTTCTTGTGGTATCCAGGTTGAGAAGGGCTGAATCTAACAACAGATGCAGAACAGGTTGGGACAGGGAAGTTGCTCAGGAATGGAAAAGCAGCTCTAGGGACCAGTCTCCCTCATGCTCACCTCTTCTCCACCCCTCTCAACATCTCTGCTTTTCCATGTTCACTCTGTACTCCTCTAGCGTCCAACTGCCTATCCTCTCCAGAAGGAGCCAACCTAAAGGGTGCTGCATGGCACTTTTGGAAGACCCTTTCCAGACATGCCACCTCAGGGCTTATTGGCCAGATGTCAATCTCCAGTCCAACCCTGGTCTCCCTGCCTGGGGAGAGCAGGCAGGCTCAGCTTCCTGGGGAAGAGCCATATGAAAGGCTGAGTAGGCCTGGAGGGGTCACTGGCATGGCAGACACTCACACACATAGCCAGTGCACTCATCACACCTGGTGACTAATGGTCATCCTAGCACTGATCTCAAACAAAGAATAAGAGGCATGACTCACAAATGATATTTTCTTCATTTCTAGGGACACTGTATCTGTTTTGTATTTACCATTTCCATATCATAGAGATTTGGAGGGAGAAAAGGCAAATTTAAGTATGTAGCTAGCCATTTCAAACCAGCTTTCAGCTTTTTAGAAGAAAAATCAAGATGAGAGTGGTGTAATGGCAAGTAAGCAAGAATATAGGTGAGCTCAATAAGGAGCTCTGGATGCCCAACTCATACCTGGAGACACAAGAATGAGAAGCACTGAGTTACGGATAAAGTAGAAGAGAGGACCTTGTTTAACTGGAGATAAGCCCTTAAAAATAGCTCTAAAACTGTATAAAAATAGGTAGAGACATACTGGGAACTTTTCTGGTGCATATGAAGGAAGAATGGGCTAGAAAACAGAAATGTCAGGACCTGAGTTGAAAAATAACATCCTTGCATTGGAATTCATGAAAACTAGGAAATAAATGACTTGGCATTATTGAAAGGTACACCTGGATGTTTAGGAAGTCAGATTTCAAGAAGGTCAGGAAAAAGACGGAGTGTGATCCTGTAGCATGAGATTCTGAAAGTAGTGTAAGTACTCTGCGAAGTGCCCCTCCTCCCCACCAGTGGTGTGATCATGGTTCACTGCAGCCTCAACCTCCTGGGCTCAAGTGATCCCCTCACCTCAGCCTCTCAAATAGTTGGGACCACAGGCATGTGCCACCACGATTGATTAATTTTTTGATGTTTTGTAAAGGCAGGGTTTCACCATGTGGCTCAAGCTGGTCTCAAATTCCTGGGCTCAAGCAATCTGCCCGTCTTGGCCTCCCAAAGTGCTGGGATTACAGGTGTAAACCACCATGCTCACCCTCACTGGGAAACTCTTAAAACCATGCTGCCTGGTTTACCATTAGGACTCACTTTGGCCACACATGACAGAAAAACACCGAAGAATAGGGGTTTAAACAAAATCTGTCTCACACATCAAAGATGTGCAGAGGGACACAATCCAGGGCTGCCATGGACTCTGGAACCTGGCTCCTACCTATGTTTCTCTACCACTGTCTGTACATGAGGTTTCTTCCTCATGTTCCAAGATAGATACTGAACATTAGCCATAATGTCCACATTCTAGACAGCAGGAAAAAGGCAATGCTCCTTCTCTAAGGATACTTTTCAGAAGATACACATGATGGGTCCATTGGCCAGCTGTAAGAAAGGCTAGGGAATGTAATCTGTTTTCTAGGTAGCCATATGCCCAGCTACACATCAGAGATTCTGTTATTAGGAAAAGAACAGAAATGGATACTGGGGGCAATCACCAGACTCAAGCTATTCTAGGAAACTACAAATAATTCTGATGATGGTCTTGACATAACACTGGAAAAGCCCACTTAATGGAGGCTCAATATAAGAACACAGAGAGCCGGGCATGGTGGCTCATGCCTGTAATCCCAGCACTTTGGGAGGCTAAGGCAGGCGGATCACCTGAGGTTGGGAGTTCGAGACCAGCCTGACCAACATGGAGAAACCTCATCTCTACTAAAAATACAAAATTAGCCAGGTGTAGTGGTACGTGCCTGTAATCCAGCTACTTGGGAGGCTGAGGCAGAAGAAGATGGGGTAGAATATTCACTTGAATCCGAGAGGTAGAGGTTACAGTGAGCTGAGATTGTGCCATTGCACTCCAGCCTGGGTAACAAAAGTGAGACTCTGTCCAAAAAAAAAAAAGTTTCAGATGGAAAAGAATGGGATTTATAATGATTTAAAGGATATGCATACCAAGGTATAATTCAAGAAACTGTATAAAAGCATCTGGCATTCTGAGTTCAATCTTTTTTTTTTTTTTTTTTTAATAAAAAGAATGAAAGAGAGAAATGAAGAGGAAGAGATTTTAGAAAAAGAGAGAAAAGGAGAAAGAAAGAAACAGCAAAAGAAAGAAAAAATGAAAGAGAAAGAAAGAGGAAGAGATTTTAGAAAAAGAGAGAAAAGGAGAAAGAAAGAAACTGCAAAAGAAAGAAAATGAAAGAAAGAAAGAGGAAGAGATTTTAGAAAAAGAAAAGGAGAAAGAAAGAAACAGCAAAAGAAAGAAAAAAAGAATGAAAGATAGAAAGAAAGAGGAAGAGAAAGAGGGAGAGAGAATGGGATTCTTGTTTTATTGCCCAGG
>CAUYQU010025125.1:0-22236 GCA_963574635.1 Cheracebus regulus
TAAAATCGCCAACACACAAGTAAGGACAAGGCTCTGATAACCTTAATTGTTAACCTTACACAATGCACACTTTTCTCTCCAAGCCCAATTTTTTTTTTTTTTTTTTTTTTTTTTTTTTTTTTTTGAGACGGAGTTTCACTCTTGTTGCCCAGGCTGGAGTGCAATGGCGTGATCTCTGCTCACCACAACCTCCACCTCCTGGGTTCAAGTGATTCTTCTGCCTCAGCCTCCCAAGTAGCTGGGATTACAGGCATATGCCACCATGCCCAACTAATTTTTTGTATTTTTAGTAGAGACGAGGTTTCTCTACGTTGGTCAGGCTGGTCTCAAACTTTTTACCCCAGGTGATCTGTCTACCTCGGCCTCCCAAAGTGCTGGGACTACAGGCATGAGCCACACTACAGGCATGGCCCTTTCTTCCTTCCCTCTTTCTTTCTTTTTCTCTTCCTTTTTTCTTTCTTTTTCTCTTCCTTTATTTTTTCTTTCTTCCTTCCTTCTTTCTTTTCTTTCTTTCTCTCTTTCTTTTTTTCTTTTTTATATTATACACTCTTCTGAAAGAAAGCAGTGAGAATTCAGGTTCTTTTTAACCACAGTTGTTGAGCATAAAGAAAGCTACTTGTTCTCAGGAATTGCAGTTCAGAAAATGACCCTTTAGAGCATAAAGTGATTTCAGATGAAACCTGGTCTAGTGAAAATCTGTGCTGGAAACATGAAATTTAGAGGGGTGCTGAAAAATGGTTGAAAATGTGGCCAATGGATTACCCAGATGTTCGTTTATCTCTTGATGCCAAATGTCTGGTATTTTATTGACTTTTTGAAAGCATCAACCAGATATGTGACTCGATTCAAACAGAGAGGGCTGGTTAGAGAGCACTTGCTGGTTATCCAGTTGCTGGCTGCCCTGTGAACCGAAAATAACCAGTACATATATAGATTTTAAGGTCAGAGTCATTACCACATCACCCTGTGGCTGATAGCTACCAACCTGCCTGGTTAACAGATCTTCCTTTCAAAGAAGAGGCTGTGAACACAGGGAGTGGCACGCAGTAGGAATTCAATGCACATTTGCTAAATCCCATCCAGGTATTTGAGTCCAAGCAACAGAGCTGAGTTGCTTCACTTCCTAGGAAGGTAGACATTTGGGGCAGAGCAGCTAACAAGCTTCTAAAAATGGCCTTGAAAGAGAAATTACTTTGACCCCTGGGGGGACTGGAATCAGGCGTGTAGACTTACAGTATTTACTCGGCTGCCATTTCTATTATCTAAAAATAAGGCAAAGCAGCTTGGAGTTGGCTAGTGAGTCTAAACCCCTTGGTGTTTGATTATTTACTAGCTTGGCATACGCTGTTCTGTTTATAAAGATCTGGTGACTCCATGTATCAGAGGCAGGATTTAAAGATAGAAATCCCATGTAGTAATTTGCCTTTTTGCCGCATTTATAAAATCAGCCATCTGGGTGCTCATTGTCCAAATAAAATGATTTCTCTCATGACTGTGGGCTTTTTCTCGAAGGCAGCACTTTCTAAACTATGTTTGGAGGCATAGCAGCTGTTAATAGGTTTTCTAAGAAAAAGAGGCGAGACTGTGTGGTCAACAAGTTTGGAAATTGCTGGGTGAAATTGAGTGATGTAGGTTTCTTGGTTGTTGGAATCTTTAATAGGCTAATGCATAGCGTGACACTCCCATGAAACCCATATAAGATGTGCCTCCTGCCTTCAGCTCTCTTGACCAGTATTTTAATCACTCTGATTTCAGCCCATGTTCCTCCGGCTCGAAAGCTTCCTGTTGCCTCTGATTCCAGTCCCAAACTCTTCTACTGTATTTTGTTATTTTTACTTTTTTGGGAGATAAGTTCTCGCCGTGTTGCCCAGGCTGGAGTGCAGTGGTACAGTCATAGCTCACTGCAGCTTTGAACTCGGCTCAAGCAGTCTTCCTGCCTCAGCCTCCTGAGTAGCTGGGACTACAGGCACGCCACCATGCATGGCTTGTTTTTACTTTTTAATAGGAGTAAAGACACCACCTGGACTTCCCCATCTTCTGTAATCCACATCTTTCTTCTCTCCCACCCTAACCTTATTTCCTGCACACTCTAAATACATCCCTGATCCTGCTAGATTGATCTCCTCTTCTTTGTACACACTGCCCTCACATACCCGTCTGTAAAATGGGGATGGTGTGCAGCTACCTTGCAACAGTATGGAGACCATTGAACAAGATAATGTATGCAGGGCTTTGATCACAGCGCCCAGCATGTGAGAAGGACCTGATAAATGTTAGCTGTGATTATTAATGGTGTTGTTATTGCCATCATTCCCTGCTTCGTGCTCTTCTGCCTTCCTTTTTTTTCTTCCTTTCTGCTTAAACTGGATACTTTTTTCTCTCTCTCTCTTTTTGAGACTGTCTTGCTCTGTCACCCAGGCTGGAGTGTGGTGGTGCGATCACAGGTCACTGCAGCCTTGACCTACAGGGCTTAAGCATCCTCCCACCTTAGCCTCCCAAGTAGCTGGGACTGCAGGCATGCACCACCATGCCCAGCTTATTTTTTTTGTATTTTTGATAGAAATAGGGTCTCTATCGAAAGGCCATGTTGGTCTCAAATGGCTGGTCTCAGACTCCTGGGATCAAATGATCCTCCCGCCTCGGTCTCCCAAAGTGCTAGGATTACAGGCATGAGCCACCACACCTGGCCTGGATACTATATTCTCTTTGTGGCATTTCCATTTGTCTCCATTTCCCCCACTTCCTTTTTGATTCTATAAGCCCTCTTATGTAAAGGAAAATGAAAATCCCCATTGAAATTACTGTTTCTGAGCTCCTCTCATGTAGAAATTCAGGAATCAACAAAGATTCCAGTCTCAGCTCCTCCAGAAGCCCTCACCTCTTCCACCTCACCTCTTCCTTTGAAGGATTTCTTTCATTTCTGGCCGTCTAGTACACCCTCTCCATCCTCAGCGTTGAATGCTTAGTTGTTCTTGTTTCAGTTGATTTGGGACTATTTCACCCAGTTGGATTATAAGCTCCTTTAGAGCAGGGACAAAGCTTCGCCTTTATTTTTAATCTTCATTTAGTATTTAGACCAGAGATGGGCAAATTTTTCTTTTAGGTGTTTTTTTTTTTTTTTTTTTTTTTTGGAGAGATGGGGTCTTACGATGTTGCCCAGGCTGATCTCGAACTCCTCACCTCAAGTGTTCTTCCTGCCTTGGCCTGCTGGGATTACAGGTGTGCGTCACCACACCCAGCCCTGACAGATGTTTTCGGTTCAAGGCTAGATACTAAATATTTTAGGGTGTGCAGGCCATATGGCCTGTTTCATATGGTACAGTTGACCACTCAACTCTACCACTGTACCCCAAAGATAGAGCCCTAAACCTGCCACAGACAGGCACCTAAATGAATGGAAGTGGCTATGTTTTATTTCAACTCGATTGGTGAGCCCTGAAATTTGACTTTTATATAATTTTCCCATGTCACAAAACATTATTATTCTTTTGATGTTTTCCTACAGCCATTTGAAAATGTAGAGGTCATTCTTAGCACAAGAGTGATACAGAAATTGGCACTGGTCTGGGTTTGGCCTGAAGGCTTGTGGACCCCTGGCCTGGATGAATGACAGGCATATAAAAGGTAGTTCCATCACAGCTGGCTGTGTGCATGCGTGTGTGTGTGTGTGTGTGTGTGTGTGTGTGTGTGTGTGTGTGACAGGTCACCCAGGCTGGAGTGCTGTGGCATGATCTCAACTCACTACAGCCTCCACCTCCTGAGCTCAAGCATCCTCCTGCCTTAGCCTCCCAAGTAGTTGGGATTACAGACACAAGCCACCATGCCTGGCTAGTTGTTGTATTTTTAGTAGAGACAGAGTTTCACCATATTGTTGAGGCTGGTCTTGAACTCCTGGGCTCAAGTGATCCACCTGCCTTGGCCTCCCAGAGTGCTAGGATTATAGGCATGAGCCACCACTCCCGGCCACAGGTGGCTTTTTGATTGCTATGGGAGGAGAGAGTTCTGGCTGTGTGGCTTTGATGTTATGGTTGGCTCTTCCCAACCACCATTTTATGGCTTTTTCCTGCCAGAGCTTGGCCTGCTGCTGGATAAGAGTGCATTGCCCACGACAAAAAGTTTGTGAGGTTCCATTTATCGATGATCACTTTGGGGGTTTTCACACACAAGAGACAGGATTATTTGCAAGCAACACCTATGAACTTTGGATAACTCAGAGGTTTTCCAAGATTTAAAGCATCACGTATGAGACTTTAAGGGGGTGTAACCAGCATGAAAAAAATGAAATAGAAGGAAATAGAAAATAGAAAGCTCCATCTATGCTACTAAAGGTTAAGTCTTATTTTGTGCAACTTTTTTTTTTTTTTTTTTTTCTGAGATGGAGTCTTGCTCTGTCTCCCAGGCTGGAGTGCGGAGGCTTGATCTTGGCTCACTGTAGTCCCCACCTCCCGGGTTCAAGCCATTCTCCTACCTCAGCCTCCTGAGTAGCTGGGACCACAGGCTCATGCCACCACCATGCCTGCTTAATTTTTGTACTTTTAGTGGAGATGACGTTTCATTCATTGGCCAAGCTGGTCTCGAACTCCTCACCTCAAGTGATCCACCCATCTCAGCCTCCCAAAGTGCTGGGATTAGAGGCTTGAGGCGTGTGCCCGGCCTATTTTGTGCAACTTTTGTTTTACGTATGCCTATGTAGATACTAGGTCACTCTTATTATTTCTTTTTTTTCTTTTTTTGACATAGGAGTTCACTCTGTTGCCGAGGCCAGAGTACAGTGATGCAGTCATGGCTCACTGAAGCATTGAATTCCTGGGCTTAAGTGATTCTCTCTACCCAGTCTCCTGAGAAGCTGGGACTACAGGTGGGTGCCACCATACCCAGCTAATTAATTTAAAAAACTTTTCTTTTTTTGTAGAGACAGGGTCTTGCTGTATTGCCCAGGCTGGTCTTGGACTCCTGGGCTCAAGTGATCCTCCCGCCTCAGCCTCCCAAAGTGTTGGGATTAGAGCAATGAGCGGCTGCATCTGGCTCTCTATTTCTTACTGTGATCCACAGCAAGTAAACTTGTTTAAATAAGTTTGCAAAGTACAGGAACTTAAAGAATGTATTGAAACTATCTGGAAATCCTTCCAGAATTAAAAAAAAAAAAAATAGCTCTAGGCACAGTGTCTTATGCCTGAAATCCTAGCATTTTGGGAGGTTGAGGTGGGAGAATTGAAGGAGGCAAGAGTTTGAGACCAGCCTGGGCAACATAGGGAGATCCCATCTCTACAAAACAATCTTTAAAATTATCCAGTCATGAGGCGTGCACCTGTAGTCCTAGCTACTTGAGAGGCTGAGACAGGAAGAACACTTGAACCCAGGAATCTGAACTTGCAATGAGCCATAATTGGGCCACTGCACTCCAGCCTGGGAAACAGTGAGACCCTGTCTCTTAAAAAAAAAAAAAGAAAGAAAGAAAGAAAGCCCGGGCACAGTGGCTCATACCTGTAATCCAAGCACTTTGGGAGGCTGAGCCGGGCAGATCACAAGGTCAGAAGTTCGAGACCAGCCTGGCTAACATGGTAAAACCCCGTCTCTACTAAAGATACAAAAAATTAGTTGGACATGGTGGCACATACTTTTAATCCCAGCTACTTGGGTGGCTAAGGCAAGAGAACCACTTGAGCCCAGGAGGTGGAGGTTGCAATGAGCCGAGATCACGCCACTGCACTCCAGCCTGGGCAACGGGGTGAGACTTTGTCTCAAAAAAAAAAAGTAAACACTGAACAGCCAGACCTTAGAGAGGAGAGGAACCTTGGCAAGTAGAAAGTTCCAGATGGCAGAAAATTTAGGGCACTGTCATCTGGGTGAATTGGTCCCACTCTTTTGCATCTCTGAGCCCCTGTGGCCAAGATGCAAATACTCGGGAGAGAACACAGACAAGATCTCTGCATCAACCAGAGTCCATTTCTGTTGCTTGTCAATCATCCTATCTCTTGTGTGTGCAAGCTCCTAAAATAATCACTTGTAGAAGAAACGCTGACTCATACGAACTTTTGCTGTGTCATAAGGCCTCCTGCCAGCCCTGCAACTGCTGCTCTCAGGCAAGGGAGCCTCTCTGGTCTGAGGACAATGGTGGCCGGGAGAAGCTAAGCTAAGGTCAAAGCAAAACACAGCAAGGACTTAGTCTAAGTGTATCGACCCAGCTAGGATCAAGACCCAACCCTTAGCTAGGAAGGAGGGCATCTTGAATGCCAGTTCCCCAAGAGAGCATTTCATTGGTGAGGTGTATTCTCCCATGGCAAGACATTGGAGGTGCCACGATGAGACATAGGACAATGGATGATTGCAGAACAGAACCCACAGACGACTACAAAGGAATGAAATTCGTTTTCCTTCTCTAATAAAAATAACAACAACAACAAAAAAAATAGCCAGGTGTGATGGCGGCCACCTGTAGTCCCAGTTACTTGGGAGGCTGGGTAGGAGAATCATTTGAACCTGGGAGGCAGAGGTTGCAGTGAGCCGAGATTGCACCACTGGACAAGAGCCTGGGCCACACAGTGAGACTCCATCTCAAAAACAAAAAAAAACCAAAAAATCCAAAACCAAAATATCATTGCTTCTATTCTGATAATAAAACAGGGTTAATGCTCAAAATTGTTAAACTAAAAAAATACAGAGGCTGGGTACGGTGGCTCACGCCTGTAATCCAACCACTTTGGGAGGCCAAGACGGGCGTATTATGAGGTCAGGAGACCAAGACCA
The DNA here is from genome assembly GCA_963574635.1 of Cheracebus regulus. Lineage (NCBI taxonomy): Eukaryota > Metazoa > Chordata > Mammalia > Primates > Pitheciidae > Cheracebus > Cheracebus regulus. The sequence continues at coordinate 6,748 of CAUYQU010025125.1, forward strand.
TCCTGGCTAACACAGTAAAATCCCATCTCTACCAAAAATGCAAAAACTTAGCCAGGCATGGTGGTGCATGCCTGTGTTCTCAGCTACTTGGGAGGCTGAGGCAGGAGAATTGCTTGAACCAAGGAGGTAGAGGTTGCAGTGAGCCGAGATCATGCCACTGCACTCCAGCCTGGGTGACAGAGTGAGACTCCGTCTCAAAAAAGAAAAAATCAAAACAAAACTGAAAGTTGTAAAAGAGGGCAAATGTCATTTAAAAGAATGCTGCAGCCAGGCAGTGGCTCTCACCTGTAATCCAAAGCAGAAGGCAGGCACTTGAGCCCAGGAGTTCAAGACCAGCTTGGCCAACACAGCAAGACTCCGTCTCCACAAAAATAAAATTAAAAATAATGACCCATGTGTGACGGTGTGCCTCTAATTCCATTATTAGCTACTAGGGAGGGTGAGGCGGAGGATCACTTGAGCCCAGGAGTTCGAGGCTGCAGTGAACCAAGAGTGTGTCATTGCACTCCAGCCTGGCCAATAGAATGAGATCCTGTCTCTAAAACTAACCGGCTGGGCGCAGTGGCTCATGCCTGTAATCCCAGCACTTTGCAAGGCCAAGGTGGGCAGATCACTTGAGGTCAGGAGTTCGAGACCAGCCTGGCCAACATGGTGAAACCCCATCTCTACTAAAAATACAAAAATTAGCCAGGTGTGGTGGCACACACCTGTTAATCCCAGCTACTCAGGAGGCTGAGGCAGGAGGAGCACTTGAACCTGAGAGACAGAGGTTGCAATGAGTCAAAATCACTGCACAACAACCTGGGTAACAGAGCAAGACTCCGTCTCAAGTAATAATAATAATAAAAAAATAATAAAATAAAACTAACAGAATGCTGCCAACCTCAGATAAACACTGAGAATATCCCTTCAGACTTCCCTTCCTCCTTTCCTTCCTTCCTTTTTTCCTTCCTTCCTTCCTTCCTCTTTCCTTCCTCTCCTCCGTCTCCTCTTCCTGTTTTGAATCATGCTTCTCAAGGAGAGACAAATTGTACTTCGATATCTGGTCTCTTTTCTCACACATCTCTGCTCTCTAGGGGGGCACATCCCTCCCTATGGATATCACAGGGAGTTCTCTTCCTTTTAGACTTTGAATGGAGGAAGACTTCAGGCAGAACTGTACATAGCTCAGAGCTGGGGAGAAGTGAAAGCTTAAGAGAAAATAATGCTGGACAAATTAGATGTAGCTTGTATAATCGGGAGCTACAGTCATGAGAATAGAATGTAAGAGAAAGTCTAATTTGATTCAGCAAACACGTTTTCATTCCTTTTGTGCAGATGGCTCTGCTAGGTGACTTGGAAGGGATGGAAATAGGCAGCTTGCTTCCTTCAAGGAAGACAGAGTTGCTTCCTTTCCCCTCGTCCACTGGGGAGAGAATTTCAAAGAGATTACAGCACAGACCAGCCTGTGGCAAATGCCTGAGCCAAGTGCGATGGGGACACAGAGGCAATTAAAATGCAATCATTAAGGCTGGGCACCTTGGAAGTCGAAGGCAGGCGGATCACTTGAGGTCAGGAGTTCAAGACTAGCCGAAACCCCCATCTATACCAAAAATACAAAAGTCAGCCAGGTGTGATGGCACAGGCCTTTAGTCCCAGCTGCTCAGGAGGCTGAGGCAGGAGAATTTCTTGAATCCGGGAGGTGGCAGTTGCAGCGAGCTGAGATCGTGCCATTGCACTCCAGCCTGGGTGACAAAGTAAAACTCTCTCTTAAAGAAAAAACAATGCGGCCGGGCACGGTGGCTCACGTCTGTAATACCAGCACTTTGGGAGGCCGAGGCGGGTGGATCATGAGGTCAGGAGATCGAGATCAGCCTGGCCAAGATGGTAAAACCCCGTCTCTACTAAAAACACAAAAAAAGTAGCCAGGTGTGGGGGCATGCGCCTGTAGTCCCAGCTACTCGGGAGGCTGTGGCAGAAGAATCACCTGAACCCAGGAGGCAGAGGTTGCAGTGAGCCGAGACTGCACCACTGCACTCCAGCTTGGGTGACAGAGTGAGACTCCTTCTTCAAAAAAAAAAAAAAAAAGCAATCATCAGTGAATTTAGCTTGTCTGATACATTTTCATTTCACAAATAAGAGGGCATCCCAGATGCCTTCCTCTCCAGCTTCAGCGGGGTTCTCTTCCACTTGCTTTTCTTTTCTTTTTTCTTTTTTGAGACCGAGTCTCACTCTGTCACCTGGACTAGAGTATAGTGGCTGAATCCCAGCTCACTGCAACCTCCGCCTCCTGGTTTCAAGTGATTCTCCTGCCTCAGCCTCCTGAGTAGCTGGGACTGCAGGTGCCTGCCACCATACCTGGCTAAGTTTTGTATATTTAGTAGTGCAAGGGTTTCACCACATTGGCCAGGCTGATCTCGAACTCCTGGCCTCAAGTGATCCACCCGGCTCGGCTTCCCAAAGTGCTGGGATTACAGGAGTGAGCAATGGTGCCCAGCCATTTGTTTTGCTTTCTGTTGCTAGAATGGGTGCTTTTTTTTTTTTAAATCTATTTATTTAAATTTTAGACTCAGAGGGTACACATGCAGGTGTGTTACATGGATTTATTGTGTGATGCTGAGGTTTGGGGGCTTCTATTCACCCAAATAGTGAATATAGGGCCCAATATGTTTTTCAGTCTTCCGGGTGCTTTTGCTTGGATTCTATCCTTCCTCATTGGTGAACTCCTTCTCACACATTCAGGTCTCAAATATCAATGCCTCACTTTCCCTGACCTCTTCCCTGGGCTCCATACCCATCTCTCTCTCTCTCCTTTTTTTTTTTCTGAGACAGTCGCCCAGGCTGGAGTGCAGTGGCATGATCTCAGCTCACTGCAGCCTCCGCTTCCCACATTCAAGCGATTCTCCTGCCTCAGCCTCCTGAGTAGCAGGCATCACAGGCACCTGCCACCATGCCCAGCTAATTTTTGTATTTTTAGTAAAAATAAGGTTTCACCATGTTCCCCAGGGTGGTCTTGAACTCCTGACCTCAGGTAATCCACCCCCTTCCATCTACCAAAGTTGCTGGGATTCCAGGTGTGAGCCGCCGCACCCAGCTCATACCCCTCTCTCTTATTACAGGTCTTTTTCTTCCTATCACCTCGCCCTGCACAATTTATAATAACATATTTACTGCCTGTTCCCTTCATTCTGTTAGGGAAAAGGTCACATTTGTTTTATTTGTCCAGCACTTGGCTGGGCTCAGTGAATAGCTATTGAATGAATAAAAAGCAAACGACCATGTTAAATGAGAAGATATACACTCATGAGTGGAGGGGGCTGAGGCAGGCTATTCTGATTGACATGGGGTAGGTTCTGACCATTGAACAAAGAGAGATGCTGAAAGCAATGTGGGATGCTGGATTGGATCCTGGAACAGAAAAAAGATGGGAGTTGAACAACTGGTAACTTTGCATCAAGTCTGTGCTTTCGTGAATGGTGATGTGCCAAGGTTAGATTCTTAGTTTTGACAAGTGTACCATTGTTCCGTGAGATGTTAATATTGAGGGGAGACACGTGAAGTGTTCCTGGGAACTCTGTGTACTCTCATTGCAACTGTTCTGCAAATCTAGAGTTATTCCAAAATAAAACCCTTATTTATTTATTTATTTGAGATGGAGTTTTGCTCTTGTTTCCCAGGCTGAAGTGCAATGGTGTGATCTCACTGCAACCTCCACCTCCCGGGTTCAAGCGATTCTCCTGCCTCAGCCTCCTGAGTAGCTCGGATTACAGGCATGCACCACCATGCCTGGCTAATTTTGTATTTTTAGTAGAGATGGGGTTTCTTCATGTTGGCCAGGCTGGTGTCGAACTCCTGACCTCAGGTGATTCGCCCGCCTCGACCTCCCAAAGTGCTGGGATTAAAGGGGTGAGCCATGGCCCCTGGCCATAAAAATCTTATTTTAAAAAGAATGGAGGTTGGGCACGGTGATTTACACCTGTCATCCCACCACTTTTGGAGGCTGAGGTGGGAGGATTACTTGAGCCCAGGAGCTCAAGATCAGGCTGGGCAACATAAGGAGAACTTGTCTCTACAAAAAATAAAAAATATGCGGGCCAGGCGAGGTGGCTCATGCGTGTAATCCTGGTACTTTGGGAGGCTGAGGCAGGCAGAGCACCTGAGGTCAAGGGTTCAAGACCAGCCTGGCTAACATGGTGAACCCCATCTCTACTAAAAATACAAAAATTAGCTGGGCATGGTGGTGCATACCTGTAATCCCAGCTACTCGGGAGGCTGAGGCAGGAGAATTGCTTGAACCCAGGAGGCGGAGGTTGCAGTGAGCCTCCATCTCAAAATAAATTAAAAAATAAATAAATAATTTTAAAAATAACCAGATGTACGTATCTGAAGGCCTAGCTGCTTTAGAGGCTGAGGCAGGAGGATCACTTCAGCCCAGGAGTTTGAGGCCATAGTCAGCCATGATTGTAGCACTACACTCCAGCCTGGGTGACAGAGTGAGATCCTGTCTAAAAAAGAAAGGCGAAAAGAAAGAAAGAAGGGAGGCAAAGAGGGAGGGAGGGAGGGATGAAGGAAGGAAGGGAAGAAAGGAGAAAGAAGGGAAGGAAAGAGAGAAGGAAGAAAACAAATCTTGCATCTGCAATCAGAGAATTTCAATTTCAGAGGAGATCTTTTGTGATCTCAAGAGTGTTGAAAAAGTCTCCCTGCAAAACTAAGCTTGCAAAATTAATTCTCATTCCTTTAAACTGAAATAATACATGCATGTCAAATATAATATATTTAACCACAATTTGCAAAGTCAAGTCATACTAAAGTCAGATCACAGTATCAAAACCTTACAACTCATCCTGCTAATACCTAATTGATTTTTTCCTTCTATTTTCTTAAGTTGTAATCATTATAAACCAAGCCGTGGCCTGTGATTAAATCTTAACTGCTCAGGTGCAGAGCCGTGAAGCCTGAACATACTAACAAGCCCTTCTCAAACCAGCTGTTGGAAGGGACCAAGAACCGTCAAGTTTCCAGCCCTACCTGTCGCCCGTTGGGTTAGAGTTTTCCTGTGGCACATACTAAAATTACCTGTGCCTGAACACCACCGGAAGCCAAGCAGAGATTCTCATCTCTGGGGATATGCATTAGGCTTACAACTGAAAATTAACTTTGTGTTAAGCTGCAAGATCAACATTGCTGCTCCGCCAGGCACAGTGGCTCACACCTGTAATCCCAGCATTTTGGGAGGCTGAGGCGGGCGGATCACTTGAGGTTAGGAGTTTGAGACCAGTCTGGCCACCATGATAAAACCCTGTCTCCACTAAAATACAAACAAATTAGCCGGACGTGGTGGCACATGGCTGTAATCCCAGCTACTCGGAGGCTGAGGCAGGAGAATCATTTGAATGTGGGAGCTAGAGGTAGGGGTTGCAGTGAGCTGAGATCATGCACCTGCACTCCAGTGTGGACGACAGACCCGGACACCATCAAAAAAAAAAAAAAAAAAAAAAAAAAAAAGGTTGCTGTTCTATTTACACTGTGAACATTGCTGAAAGATTGAGCAGGAAAAACAGAGATCAATACTCAGACGGTTCCATCTGAAAGGCTCCCTTTGAACATAGCAACTGTTCACTGGTGGAATTTGGCTATACAGATAATGAGCATTTTGTGAGAAATCACACTTGGTGGTCTCCGCATTAGCATTAACAATCTCTTGCAACAAAGAAAGCTGCAATGAACAGGGGAAATGTAGAAAATGTCATCAGAGGTCTCGCAGTGGCTCCCGCCCGTAATCCCAGCACTTTGGGAAGCCAAGGCGGGTGGATCTCCTGAGGTTAGGAGTTTGAGACCAGCCTGGCCAACATGGTGAAACCCTGTCTCTACTAAAAATACAAAAATTAGTCAGGCATGATGGCAAGCACCTGTAATCCCAGCTACTCAGGAGGCTGAGGCTGGAGAATCACTTGAACCCGGGAAGTGAAGGTTGCAGTGAGCCGAGATGGCACAACTGCACTCCAGCCTGGGCGACAAATCTAGACTCTGTCTCAAAAAAAAAAAAAAAAAGGAAAATATCATACCCGACAGTGGCCACTACTAGTGTGTTCGGCCATCCTGGTTTGCCTGGAACCATCCTGTTTTTAGCACTCAAAAGTCTTGCCCCCCAGGAGACCATTCGTCCTGGGCAAAACGGGCGGGTTTTGTTGTTTTACCACTACTTGCTTTATGGAGAGTGCGAGGTTTCAGAAGGCATTTGCTGTTCAGTGGTAAGCAATAGAACTGGTTTCTCCTTATCTGTAGCGTTAAAAGCCAGATACTGAAGAGTGATGGTGTAAGAACATAACCCAGTTGGAGAAAAATATCTGTATAGAGTAAGCTGGGATATTGGATGCATAATTGCCAAATCAACAAAGCAATCAATACTAATGTTAACTATACATTAAGATGGGAAACAGCTTTCTTCCAAGGAATGCAGCTTTAAAGCAGTCTTCACGATCAAGGCGTTAAACCTGTACTCTGAAGCCAGGAAACCTTGGCCTGACTTGCCACTGTGCTCTTTGAAAGGTCCATTGTTCATGTTTGATTATTCTTAATGACAATTTCTGGCTTATCAAGGTGACATTTTCCTTTCATTTCAAGCAGCTGAGACTTAGGGCGTGAAGTAATTTGGTGGTATTCGTTGCAGAGGCTGCATAGATACTGTCAGTATGCTTTAAAAGTCTGTTTAAAGTAATAGGTGCTCATTATAAAAATTCAAACAATACAAAAGTGTAGAAAGTAGAAAGTACTTTCTACCTTAGGAAGGAAACTTCCCACCTTCAAATTTTCATTCCATCACAAGTTTGATGTGTTTCTTCTCGGTGGTTTGTTGGACATATGTTAACACATGGATATAAAAAAATAAATTGGACGATATGTGTACTAATTATAATCTTTCTTTCATTCAAACTGTATATCATGACCATCTTTCTATGCCAGTAATACAGCATTCTCTTTTCTTTCTTTTTTTTTTTTGACGGAATCTCGCTCTGTTGCCAAGCTGGAGCGTAGTGGCGCCATATCGGCTCACTGCAACCTCCACCTCCCAGGTTCAAGCAATTTTCCTGCCTCAGCCTCCAGAGTAGCCGGGACTACAGGCATGTACCACCACACCTAGCTAATTTTCGTATTTTTAGTAGAGATGGGGTTTCACTGTGTTGGCAAGGATGGTCTCAACCTCTTGACCTCGTGATCTGCCCGCCTCAGCCTCCCAAAGTGCTGGGATTACAGTCATGAGTCACCGCGCCCAGCTACCCCCCTGTTTTTTTGAGACAAAGTCCTGTTCTGTTATCCAGGCTGGAGTGTAGTGGTATAATCATAGTTCACTGCAACCTCTGCCTCTCAGGTTCAAGTGATTCTCATGCCTCAGCCACAGGAATAGCTGGGGCTAGAGGCACGTGCTACCACACCTGGCTAATTTTTGTATTTTTAGTAGAGATGGGGTTTTGCCATGTTGTCCAGGTTGATTTTGAACTCCTGGCCTCAAATGATCTGCTTGCCTCAGCCTCCCAAAATGCTGGGAAGACACTGCGTCTGGCCAAAAAACAAAAGAGTCTTCTGTTTAATTTGGTCTATCTCTTTTCTCATCACTGCATAATTTTTCAGTGTCTGGTTATACCTTATTTTTTCTTAACTAATTCTTTATTGATGGACAGTTAGGTGATTTAACAATTTTATAAAGAATGCTGCACCCCTTCTCACTACTGCACTTGACTAGTCTTAAATATATATATATAAAAAAAAAGAAAAAAAAAGAATGCTGCAATAAATATCTTTTGTGATTTTTGCACACTGTCCAATTATTTCCTCTATATAAATTCACTTCTTTTTTTTCTTTTTGATACAGAGTGTCACTCTGTTGCAAAGGTTGGAGTGCAATGGCACGATCTTGGCTCACTACAACCTCTGCCCCCAGGATACAAGCAATTCTCCTGCCTCAGCCTCCCAAGTAGCTGGGATTATAGACACCCGCCACCGTGCCTGGTTAATTTTTGTATTTTTAGTACAGACGGGGGTTTCAGCGTGTTGGCCAGGGTGGTCTCGAACTCCTGACCTCAAGTGATCCACTCGCCTCAGCCTTCCAAAGTGCTGGGATTATAGGCGTGAGCCACTGCGCCCAGCCTTCTCTATACAAATGCTTAAAAGTAGAATTGCTGAGTTAAAAGCTTTCAACTAGGCTTAGATTGTGGAAGACATGCAAATCTGAATTCACTTTACGGGGTGCATGTTGAGACTAAATTAAAACTTCTCAACTTGAGGAAGAGAGAAAATACCAAAATTCAAATGATACCATAGAAAAAGCAGCAGCGTAGGAGTTAGAACACCTTGGTTCTAGTGCTTGTTCACCTCCCAGCTAACTGGTTGACCTTTGACAAGCTTCTTAACCTTTTTGCATGGCTGACTCTTGCCTCCAGTTCTATCTGGTCTCATGGATCTTCCAAATAATTGACAGAGTCATTTTCTACAATGCAAATATGACCTCTGCTTAAGTCCATCAGGAGCTCACCATTGCCTTCCGGATGAAGCTAAAAACCCTAGCTACCCATGCAGCAGTCTGCGTTTGCAGCTTCCTCTCCCTCCACGTGCCCAGCCAGGACCTTTGATTTAGCTGTTCTCACCTCCTTTCATTGCCCTCAATGCTCACAGTTTGTTAAGCCACCAGGTGTTCCTTTAGGTTTTTCCCCCTTTCTGAGCACCTGGTCCCCTCTCTGACCAGCTGACTTCTACTCATTCTTCAAGAAATAGCTTGGACTTTGTATGAGTCCATTCTCACACTGCTATAAAGAAATACCCAAGACTGGGTAATTTATAAAGGAAGGAGGTTTAATTGACTCACAGTTCCTCGTGGCTGGGGAGGCCTCGGGAAACTTACAATCATGCGGAACGGGAAGCAAACACATCCTTCTTCACAGGGCGGCAGAAGAGAAAGAATGAGCGAGAACAGGGAAAACTGCCTTATGTAATCGCCAGATCTCTTTAGATTTCACTCACTATCACGAGAACAGCATGGGGAAAACCACCCCCATGATCCAATCATGGGGATTATAATTCAAGATGAGATTTGGGTGGGGACACAAAGCCTAAACACGTCGGACTTCCGACCTTCTCAGAAGACTTTTCCTGACACCTACAGGTTAAACTCATGCCTCTTCTTCTGGCTCTTGTGAATGCAGTGTATTACTTCATACATCCTCTGTAAATAGCACACGCTGTATTACAATGGCTGACTTTCTTATCTGGGTCACTTCATTCTTTTGAGGGCAGAAACCATGACTTGTTCATCTTTGAATTCCCAGCATCTACCACAGTATCTGACACATATAGATGTTTGCTGAATCTTTGTGGAATAAAACAATTGATCTGTAAAACAAGTGATTGGATTCAGCAATACAAAATTGTAGCCAAGTATGGTGGCTCACGCCTGTAATCCCAGCACTTTGGGAGGCTGAGGTGGGTAGATCACTTGAGCTTAGGAGATTGAGACCAGCCTGGCAACGTGGTGAAACCCATCTCTACAAACAAACAATACAAAAAAATTAACTGGATACGGTGGTGCACACCTGTAGTCCCAGTTACTTGTGGGGCTGATGCAGGAAGATTGTTTGAACCCAGGAGGACAAGACTGCAGTGAGCTGTGTTGGCACCACTGTACTCCAGCCTGGGCAACAAAGTGAGACCCTGTCTCAAAAAACAAAAATTGTAGTTTATGAGAATTAAAAGTTGAAGGAAACCTCAGAACAACAACTAAAGAAACAACTCAAAATAACACAGTACACACACACACACACACACACACAAAGACCAGGCATAGTGGCTCACACCTGTAATCCCGGCATTTTGGGAGGCTGAGGTGGGTGGATCATGAGGTCAGCAGTTCGAGACCAGCCTGGCCAACATAGTGAAACCACGTCTCTACTAAAAATACAAAAAAATTAGCCACGTGTGGTGGCGGGCTCCTGTAATCCCAGATACCTGGGAGGGTGAGGCAGGAGAATCACTTGAACCTGGGAGGTGGAGGTTGCAGTGAGCACACCACTGCACTCCAGCTTGTGTGACAGTGCAAGACTCCATCTGAAAACACACACACACACACACACTCATCAAAATGGCACACTGGAAAAATAACTATTTAACATAAAAGAAAGCAATAAAAAAGGAACAGAGTAACAAAAAAGACATGAAGCATATAAAAAACAAACAGCAAAATGTCAGGTATAAATCCAGCCACACCAATAATTACATAAATGTGAATGGGTTAAATACTCCAATCAACAGGAAAAGATTGTCAGAGTGGATTAAAAAAAAAACAGGATCCAACTATATGTTGTCTATAAGAGACCCACTTCAGATTCAAAGACACAGATAGGCTGAAAAAATGTATCCCAAGCAAACATAGGAGAGCGGGAGTGGCTATATTAATATCAGACAGAAGAGAATGTGAGACAAAAAATGTTACTACAGACAAAGAGGAACATTTTATAGTGATAAAAACAGTGGCTCACGCCTGTAATCCCAACACTTTGGGGGGCAGAAGCAGGCAGATCAGCTGAGGTTGGGAGTTCGAGACCAGGCTGACCAACATAGTGAAACCCCATTTCTATAAAAATACAGAAAAATTAGCCTGGCATGGTAGCAGACGCCTGTAATCCCAGCTACTGGGAAGGCTGAGGCAGGGGAATTGCTTGAACCAGGGAGGTGGAAATTGCAGTGAGCTATACTCTAGCCTGGACGACAGAGCAAGACTCCATCTCAAAAAAAAAAAAATCAATACATCAGGAAGACATAACAATTATAAACATATATGTGCCCAATAACAAAAGTAGAAGGGAATGGTAGAATGAATTCTAGATCCCTTACAGTGTGTACATTATAACTTACAGTGTGTAAATTACAGTGTGTCTTCAGAATCATTCCTTGGAACCTCTCCAGATTCTTGACCTGCGGCTTCCTGTCCATTCCATTCCAAGGTGTTATCATACTCAAGTGCACCACAGTGGTGGTCTTGATGGGGAAAAGAAATCACAGTAGCACTAACAGGAAATAGCTTGAGGGAAACAGCTGTCATTTTTAGATGTAGGGGAGATGTTTGAGTCCATTTTAAACATCTGAACTTCTGGTGTTTGGATTTTTGTCAGCCCACAGTCAGTTTCTTCTCTTAAGTCTCTTTTCCTTTAATTGGTCTTCTTGCCACACCTCATTTCTCAGTCATTCTGATCTTGATCGGAGAAATCTCACATTCTCCTCATTGATTGAGCATGTTTTCTACTCTAGTACAAATTCTACTGTTAGACGGAAAGAAGCATCTTCTGGTGTGACAGGAAGCCCTAATTATTGATTTAAAATTCCCCTACCCTTCTCCAGCTTCTAAGGAAGTTAACTCAGGAATTATTGGAGTAGGTTGAAGATTCTCTGAGTGGAAGAATGGGTGAGAGTCAAATTAGAGAAGTACTGTGAGGACTGAACGACCCTACCTAAGAAAGACAGTTTCCAAACGAAAGGTATGGGAGTTGGGTACATAGGTAGGGATTCTGGAATCATCTTAGCCAGAGAGGGGACAGAGGAAAAACACAGAGGAGATTCAGGGGAGAGAGTATCAGGATGGATATATAGGGAACAGATTCACACTTCAAGGGGACATTTAGACATTCTGCTCTGGGATGAGCAAAATCACCTGCTCTTTAATCTCCCAACAAAACGTTTAATAAAAAGTGAGACACTACTCATTATTGCAGCAGGATCTGTTGATTTTATTTTTTATTTTGTTCTTTATTTTCTTAAAATTCATTTGTTTTTGAAGTGATGATGTGCTAAGACCAGCCTGAAGGTGGCCAAGGGCAAAAGCAGAGGTTGTTACTTGCAGGCTACATTGACACTGGGCAGTCAAATTCACAGCTCAACACATCAACAAATACTGGCTGAACATTATTTAGTTCTGCCTAGTTACAAGGTTTCCCTAACGGATGAGACATTGTGTCTCCCCTCAAGGAATTTGTGGGCTAGTATTTTGGGAGGCTGAGGCAGGCGGATCACCTGAGGTCAAGAGTTCGAGACCAGCCTGGCCAACATGGTGAAAACCTGTCTCTACTAAAAACACAAAAAATTAGCCAGTCGTGCTGGTGCATGCCTGTAGTCCCAGCTACTCGGGAGGCTGAGGCAGGTGGATCGCTTGATCCTGGGAGTTCGAGACCAGCCTGGACAACGTGGCAAACCCCATCTCTACAAAACAAAAACAAAAACAAAATACAAAAATTCGCCAGGTGTGGTTGTGTGCACCTGCTACTCAGGAGGTTGAGACTAAGTGAGCTGTGATTGGGTCCCTGTACGCCAGCCTGGACGACAGAGCAAGAGCCTGTCTCACCAAAAACAACAACAAAACCCCCCTAAAACCAGGTGCCAGTTAACTTTGAATTTCAGATAAACAACATACACAATTTTTTAGTATAAGTATGACCCATGCAATGTTTGGGACAAACTTATCCTAAAAAAGTTGTTATTTATAAGAAATTCAAAGTTAATTTAGTGTCCTGTTTTTTGTTTGTTTTTGAGGCAGAGCCTTGCTCTGTCTCTCAGACTGGAGTGTAGTGTCACAATCTCGGCTCACTGCAACCTCCACCTCCTGGGTTCAAGCAATTCTTCTGCCTCAGCCTCCCAAGGAGCTAGGAGTACAGATGCGTGCCACCAGGACCAGCTAATGTTTTGTACTTTTAGTAAAGACGGGGTTTCACTGTCTTGGCCAGGCTAGTCTCGAACTCCTGACCTTGTGATGTGCCCGCCTTGGCCTCCCAGAGAGCTGGGATTACAGGCTTGAGCCACCGCACCTGGCCTTTTTTTTGAGACGGAGTCTCTCATTGTTGCCTGGGCTGGAGTGCAATGGCACAATCTCAGCTCACTGCAACCTCCACCTCCCAGGTTCATGCGATTCTCCTGCTGCCTCCTGGGTAGCTGGGATTACATGCACACACCACCACACCCAGCTAATTTTTTTGTATTTTTAGTAGAGATGGGGGTTTCACTATGTTGGCCACTCTGGTCTCGAACTCCTGACCTTGTCATCAGTCCACCTTGGCCTCCCAAAGTGCTAGGATTACAGGCGTGAGCCAGCGCATCCAGCCTGGTGTTCTGTATTTTTATTTGTAAACCTGGCAGCCTTAAGTCCAAGAGCCCATGAGATCACATGACTAGGGGACCTGAGTTAACCTGGGCTGCAACGGGAGAAGGTGATTGGAGAAAGCATGAGATCTGCAGAACAGGAAGCTGTACCTGGGAGAGGAGGCCAGAGAGGGGAGTGACCCTGGAGGAGGGAACAGCATAAATGCAAACAGAAATCGGCCCCTACAGAATATTCGAGAGTCTGAGAGAAGGCTCCTGGGGCTTAAGCACAGACGTTTAGTTCACTGGGATATGGAGAGAGGAGAAGCAATTGGAAAATGAATAAATATATCATGCTTTGAAGGAGGCATGCAGTACAAGTAAATGTCAGGTGCAGTGACTCAGGTTATCAATTTGAAAGATGAGTCAGTGGAGATGTGTGCTGGACTTAGTCCCTCTGTTGTCAAAGAAGTTTGACTCGGCCAGCACTAGATCCTTCAACAATGCAGAGTCCTTCCCCAAATGAATCTGACTTTGCCTGTAAACCACAGAGAGTTTCAAAAAAGAGAAAGCGGCTGGGCGTGGTGGCTCATTCCTATAATCCCAGCACTTTGGGAGACCGAGGCGGGCAGATCACAAGGTCAGGAGTTTGAGACCAGCCTGTCCAATATGGTGAAACCCCTTCTCCACTAAAAATACAAAAAAACTAGCCAGGCTTGGTGGAACGCACCTGTGATCCCAGCTACTTGGGAGGCTGAGGCAGAAGAATCGCTTGAACCCAGAAGGCAGAAGTAGCAGTGAAACAAGATTATGCCACTGCCCTCTGGCCTGGGCAGTAGAGGGAGGCTCCGTCTCAAAACAAAAACAAAAACTGGAAAGCATTACAGGTGGCCAGTTTGTTTCGGTTTATATAAAGTGCAGCATAAATTATCTGTCAGAGAGAGACCATTGGGATTTTTTTTTTTTTTTTTTTTTTTGAGACAAGGTCTTGCTCTGTTGCCCAGGCTGGAGTGCAGTGGTGCAACCATAGCTCCCTGAAGCCTTGAATTCCTGATCTTAAGGGATCTGCTAACCTCAGCCTCCTGAATAGCTGGGACGATAGGTGTGCACCAGTATGCCTGGCCAATTAATTATTATTATTATTATTATTATTATTTTCAGTAGAAACAGGACTCTCACTATGTTACTCAGGCTGGTCTTGAACCACTGGCCTCAAGCAATCCTCAAGTCTCACCCTGTTGCCCACACTGGAGTGCAATGGTGTGATTTTGGCTCACTGCAACCTCCACCTCCCAGGTTCAAGCAATTCTCTGCTTCAGCCTCCTGAGTAGCTGGGATTTCAGGTGCTCACTGGTGTGATCACGGCTCACTGCAACCTCTGCTTTCCAGGTTCAAGTGATTCTCCTGCCTCAAACTCTCGAGTAGCTGGGAGTACAGGCACCTGCCACCATGCCCGGATGATTTTTTTGTGTTTTTAGTAGAGACAAGGTTTCACCATGTTAGCCAGGATGGCCCTGATCTCTTGACCTCCAGATCCTCCCACCTCAGCCTCCCAAAGTGCTGGGATTACTGGCGTTCCCCAACATCCGGCTAATTCTTTTGTATGTTTAGTAGAGATGTGGTTTCACCATCTTGGCCAGGCTGATCTTGAACTCCTGACCTCGTGATCCACCCACCTTGGCCTCCCAAAGTGCTGGGATTACAGGCGTGAGCCACCATGCCCAGCCCAATAACTTCTCACCTTACATGTTCCCCAAAAGATGTCACTTTGGGAAAACATATTCAAGGAACCTTCCCCAATCCTGACCCCCATCCCTACCCCTGCTCCTGTTGCTGGTGACGCAACAGCCTTAGCTGTGAGGCTGTGTCATCCTAGAGCTGCGCCTTTCCAATGTTGGGATACCCCGGCATCATCAAGCAAAATTGGGGTTCTTGTGTGTGCTTTTTAAAAAAAAAAAAAACTTGAGGCATAAAACTTAACAGAAAGGGGTCCCGATCCAGATGGCAAGAGAGGGTTCTTGGATCTTGTGCAAGAAGAAATTCGGGATGACAACATAAAGTGAAAGTAGTTTATTAGAGAATCAAAGAATCAAGACTGGGCATGACTCACGCCTGTAATCCCAGCACTTTGGGAGGCTGAGGCGAGCAGATCACCTGAGGTCAGGAGTTCGAGACTAGCCTGGCCAATATGGCGAAACCCTGTCTCTACTAAAAATATAAAAATTAGCCGGGTGTAGTGGCAGGCGCCTGTAAATCCAACTACTTGGGAGACCGAGGCAGGAGTCTTGCTTGAACCCAGGAGGCTGAGGTTGCAGGAGAGCTGAGATTAGGCCACTGCACTTCAGCCTGGGCAACAGTGAGACTTTGTATCAAACAAACAAAGAAAATCCAAAAATC